>JANVCL010000004.1:1562252-1599190 GCA_026546855.1 Erythroxylum incrassatum | reverse complement strand
CCTTTTGGACTAGAATCGAGTAGGTTTCAACCTCAGAGTTCTGCAAATTGTGGTGAATCATGTGATGGTCGGGGGAATGCAATAGCTATAGAAGAAGTAACTTCTGATGGTGAGGAAGAAAATGGAGTACACGCTGGGAACATGAAGCACAACCATAAAGGGCATGACGGTTCAAGCAAAGAACCATCAGTTGAGCATTCTGATGATGACTCCAATGGTGGATGAATCTTAATTTTCTGTCTATCATACACATTTTTTGTTTAGTACTGAAACTTGTGCTTCATGCAGCTGAAAGGACAAGTAAGGTCGTGAATCATGGGAGTAAGTATAATAGGAGAGAGTCTAATAGGAGAGCACAAACAGAACCACAGACTCGCAGTTTCAGTTCTCAGACCTCCAAAGTAACATATGGTGGTGTAGATGGAGCATATTACACTACTACACGAACCAGAAGGACGGAGTCAGTGGCATTTTCCTGGTCTAAGTTGATTGGTTTCATGGTGCTTTCTCTTTCTGTTCTAAGATTGCGATTGTGTGACAGGTGTTGATTGAGGAGAGCAAAGAAGCTGACAAGACAACAGGCCAAGCAACCCATAGAATCTCCAGAGGCATACACGACAAGGTGGTTGGCTATGACCTTGCACTCTTTCAAATAAGCTCAACTTTACACGACTTTGAAAGAGTTTGCTACAAGAACGTCTAAGTGTGGAATTTAACCAACTCATTAAGCAATATATGCTTATACCTTTTTTATTTTCCTATTGAATTACCGAAGCAAATGTTGATATCCTGTGATCCAGTTCTTAGTTCTGATTAATGTCTGTTTGCATGGATGTTAAAAGATTAAGTGATTCCTTTGAGCTCAGGTTAAAACAAGTAGATCAACAAAGAAGGGGAAAGTGGAGAGTTATGAACAATATTACTGCCTTCAAAAATGATATTGGTATTCTAATGGGTTGGATATTCTTTACGGCTTCTTCAGGGCCATTCAGTTACTAGGAAACTCAATGCAGAGGGTAAAGTCGATACCATGCAAACTCTGCACAACTTAGACGAAGGTTTGTTATGTCCATCGATAGTTGATATATTTTGGAATTGTCTCTAATGGGAAAACTAATTGTTTTGTTATCTCAAGATGAGCTTACTGGTTTCGAAGCAGCATGGAATGGTAATGTTAAAGAAAATTTGCATGACTGGATTGATCCTTTTGGCTCTCATGACGGTACAGGTAGGAATTGTTCTTTGAGCTCTATTTCCTTTTGTAGCTTTTGTTTATCTGTTCATTTGAGAGTGTTGTCTCCATGGGGCAAGTAGAGGAGAATTATCTTGTTAGCTGCTCCGGAATAATTTGTATATGCTTGTGTTCTATTAAGCTGTAGCTAGAAAAAGCAAAAATCGGGTTTTTGTTTCTGATAAGTGCATCTGGTGCTTAAAAGCAGGCAAACATTCTTCTAATTTTAAGGGTTTTTTCAAGCTATCCACCATATCATGTTGAATTTTTTACCTTGTCATTATCTTTAGAAGTCCTTTTAGAGTAAATAAATCTAGTAGTCAGCCCTTGTTTGTGTCATGTAAAAGATTTGATGGTAGGTTTTCTGTTCTTTTGAGTGTTAGATTTATGTACATCATTTGAAGTGTATTATTGTGCTCCGACATTTTCAATCGCTTTCTTTTTTATGTAAACTTAGGGTCTAGCCGCACTGAGCAAAAAGGGATGGTAAACTGGGGACGCTGGGGACGTCCTTCTGCTGAAAATGCCCGAAATGTTGGAGCAGATAGATCAGATACTGGCGCTTCAGCTGGAAGAGCAAAAAAGGTTGTTAGGATCAATATAGAATAAGGCGACAATACATCCTCAATGTAGCTCAGGGAAGAGACGCTGTACGATTCATTCTTGCTATATTCCCTACTAGAGAGTTTGTAATTTCTTTACTTCGGTTGGATGTTGATGCTTAATTTTCACTTACCCTTCTGCGATATTTGCACGGTAATCACAAGTCGGAATGTAATGAAATGGGCTGGATCGAGTTGGTGTTAAGACTTATTTGTTTTGGGCTGGATCCAATCTAATCAAATTTGGACAGTTCAGTATCTGATTAGGCCGGGGCCGGGATCAATATAATGTTGATTTGATGTTTATTTCACTTGAATCGGTTAGGATTATTTGGATTGAGTTATGTTGAACTTCTCAAACTGGAATTTTGGATCTTATTTACAAGCAATTAGGGTTTAGCAACATATATCGTACGTGCAATTAGGGTTAGCAATAAATAGTTCGGTTTGTACATCGTAATATTCAAATTCAACCCCAAAATGTCCAATTCTAATCTTGCTTTCGTTTTTTGAATTTGAACCCGTTGAGTTTGAATATAGTTAAAGGCATTAGGATACATTTGGATTAATTTGTTATTTCAGGCAAGACTAGTCTTAGTGTTTAATTGTGACATATGTGGACATAAAATAAGATGGATAGTTTGTCACGATGAGAGTATAAAGATGGGTTGATTTCGGTTTAGATCTTAAAATTTTATATTTAAGTTTAGATTTGGCTCGAAATTTGATTAAATTAAAATTTGTAACTCAAATGTGATTGGTTAAATTTAAGTTTAATAATTTTAAAATTTAAAATTAATTCAAATGGAATCTATTAACTTTGAATTGGTCCAAGCAAAATTTGTCATCCTACCTCTATAGCACCAAGTTCGTCAAGGTCCAGTGCAGACAAGTTGGTTGAATTTTCTCTGCGACCGGAGGAATGCATTAAACAGGCTATGCATTCCAATAAGCTATCAGGACCTGTGCCCTGAAACCAAAGACCAGAAGATTGCAGGTGGGTCATTGTTCTAGAAAACAGGGGTCATTTTTCTAGAAAACAGGATACAGTGGTCCAATGTGGCCTTGGAATCAAATTCCAAATCTTGAATTTGATTATTCTCTTCTTGCCTTATCAAAAATTGAATTCGATATAAAAAATTATAAATTTTAGAGAGATTTTACTCTTTTACTGTTTTACAAGTTTGAATATCGGAAAATAATTTCTTTGTAAAAATTATAAAAGAAAGATTGTGTACGATGATAATTTTCTTTTAATTTTTATAAAATAAAGAGTTTTGTATTCGAGTATGTTGACTTTTATAAAAAAGAATATATGAAATTTTAACTAATTTGTTATTTGACTCTTTATTAAGCAATTAGTTTGTTTAAATATATAATTTGGAATTTTTAGTTAAATATATAATATGCATATTTAAGACATAAGAACTGTGAGTTTTATTATTATTATAAGATATAATTGAACCTGTGGTAACAAGTATTATGTAGTAGGGACATAAGGTGGTTGTATTAATAGATAGATAGATAGAGAGGAGCATAAAGTAGCATACAAAAACAGGTACAAGAAAGAATTGATATGATACAAAATTCCGTGGCACCTCTCAAATTCTCTGGTCTATTTATTCTAGACCAATCTTGTGCTAATTTATCCCAATTATTTATTTACGTGAAACTCACATAAATAAATGACTGGAATAAATTAAAACAAGATTGTTCCAAAATAAATGGACTAGAGGATCAAGTCCCCGTTGGCAGGGCCATTCAATGTGTAGAGACATTCGAGGCAACGTGAACATACTTCTCCTCAAAAGGTTGAATCCTCAACCCCAAGGGCCCCCAGACGCAGGCCCGATCATCGCTGGAAGATTGAATCACGGTATATTCTTGGTCAGTCCCCTAACAGAGCGGTTTATTGCCTCTCGTTGTTGCCGAGATTCAAACCGAGAACCTCTCCTCAATTTACCCTGTTAGTTGACCAACCAAGCTACCCCACGCGGGCGCAATGTGAACAAACTTGATCCTTGTGTTGGTTGATGGGTTAAATCACGTGGTTTTTTGTACCCTGATATCTTCGCATTCATGTCTCAAAATTTCTCTTTTTTCATGTCAATCTATTCTTATGGTGTATGATCGACCGTTGAATAAACGAATGAACCCAGTCAACAAGGTCATTCCACCTTTGTCTTTAGGGATTACTTGGAGCAATCACTTATACTTTGAATAAACTAATGAACCCAGTCAACAAGGTCATTCCACCTTTGTCTTTAGGGATTACTTGGAGCAATCACTTATACTTTTGTAGCTGGAATTAGCGTTATGGTCCGGAGTCTACACTTAACAAAGTCTAATTTAACCTAAATTTGAATTGAATTTAGACTCAAATTCACATATTCTATTCAATTAAAACTTAAATTAATTTTAAGCCAAATTTAAGCGTTTTAAAAATTTTGAATTAAATTTCACATTACCATATTAATGAAGAAAATTGTTAGAAATTTAGACGTCCCAAACTCATACCCAAGAATATTTGATAGACAAAAAAATCATAAAATAACAACACAAGAGAATTTACGTGAAAACTTCCAAACCGGAGAAAAACTACGGACACCGAGAAGAAAATCTACTATGTGAAAAATTCTTACAATCATATAATTTTTCCTCTCACTCAATTTCCTAATACACTAACACATCCATAAAGAAATACCCAAAATATACTCTCCAACTCTCACCTCAAAAGAGGAATTTAACTAGAGTTAAATTTGTCATACAAATCTTTGACTTTATTTTGGTGCATTAACTAAGGAGGTAGCAACCTTCTTATATAAGCAAGAGCCTTGTCTCAATTGTTGTCTCCAACCAATATGGGACAACAAATAAGCCAAACTCAACAATCTTAACCTTGACGACTTTGGTTGATCTCACAACCACACTCCACCTTATTAAAGATCTTTTGAAAATAACATAATTCTCAGTGTAGAGAATTATCATGCTTCACAGCATCATGCTCTACCATAAAAGCATACCCACTCAGAATAAACCAATTATAAGTCTTTTACTTCAATACATGTCGAAAATAACCTTGTTGAAAAAATTATGATATAACTCCCATGTTTGGCTTTCCTGGAAGTTCATCAGCCATCAACATAAATTCCACCACACACTTTGCTTTAATGTCAAACCAATGCCCATGTGCAAATTTGTGGACCCACTAACAGCAACACATCCTCTATCATGACAACTCTGGAATTAGCGGCATGCCATGAGGATGTACATGCCCCCTTTTAGAGAGCAAGATCATCATCTATGGAGACAATGTTAGCGATATTGTCAGTCTCTCCATTAACTGACTCAGAGCCTTTTGTCGAACCCGCTTCATCTCTTGAACAATTTTTCTTCACGTGCCCAGATTGTCCACATGTCCAGCATACTGCATTTTTCTTCATGGAGTTCTTTTTCTGATATCCAGTTACCATCAAAGCTGAGTTTTCAAAAGGAACATTTCTTTCACCATTCGGTCTTCTCTCTTCTAAAAATAGTTTTTTGGTAACTTCAAAAAAATACTATCTTCTCCTTCCCATGAATCAAAATCGGTTTCATGTGTTCATATGAAGGTGGAAGAGACTAGATGAGTCTTAAAGCTTGATCTTCATCATCTATACGAACTCCAATTGGCCTCCAGTTCAGAGACGATCCCATTGAGAACATTTAAATGATCTGAAATTGTAGTACCTTCCCTCATCCTCAATGTATGAAACTGCTCCTTTAGGTACACCCAATTTGAGACGCCCTTTACTTGATACAACTCCTCGAGTTTTTCCCAGAGCTCTTTTGCTGTAGATATTCTATGCACATTCGCAAGGACATTCTTAGTCAAATACAATCGTATCCCACTTGTTGCTCTCAAATCCAAATCCTCTCAATCTTCATCGCTCTTATTAGATTTGCCTGTAATAATATCAGAGATTTGTTTACCTTTCAATGCCTTGTGTAACCCCGAATGAATCAAAATGTCCCTGACTTGCACTTGTAACAAGCCAAAATTGATTCTCCCGTCAAATTTCTCCACCAATAATCTAAGAGGATTCGAGACCCTATTTCCTAACATTTTTTCTGTGCTCTTCTACCTTGATGAATTTTATCGTAGAAATGAATAGTATACCAGGTAAGTTCCCAGGAAAGAGAGGTGGGTCACAAAAGACACACCTAAATACCAAGTCTTTCCTTAGCCAGAACTTTCCTAGACATGTACTTCCACACTACTACACCAAAACTCTACCGCACCAAATGAACCTTTCTCAATAAAATATTTTCTGATGTGGAAGATCAGTTAAAATTGTGACTACAGAGCATAATCAGAATTTTCAAGAAAAAAAACACATTGGCTCTAATACAAATTGTTGGAAATTTAGACCTTCCAAACCCACACCTAAGGATATTTGATAAACAAAAAATATCAGAAAATAACAACACAAGAAAATTTACGTGGAAACTCCCAAATCAGAGAAAAACCACAAGCACCGAGAAAAAAATCTACTATGTGAAAAATTCTTACAATCACATAATTTTTCCTTTCACCCAATCCCCTAATATACCAATACACCCACAAAGAAATATTCAAAATAAACTCTCCAACTCTTACCTCAAAAGAGGAATTTAACTAAAGTCAAATTTGTTATATAAATTTTTGACTTTGTGTTTGGTGCATTAATTAAAGAGGTAACAACCTCCTTATATAGGCAAGAGTCCTGCCTCAATTGTTGTCCTCAACCAATATAGGACAACAAAGAAGCCAAACTCAACAAAAATAATGCAAAATTAAAAGTAACTCTAGTTTAGTTAACGTATCCAGTGCACAAAGTTTTCCAATTTAGGAGAGTCTGAAGAGGGTCATCGATATACACAGCTTTGTCCTTGTAATTTTTTTAAGTATATTAAAAGTTTGAATTAGAAGTAACTATAGTTTAGTTAACATACTCAATTTACAAAACTCCTCGCTTTGTTACGATTTAAGGAAGGTCAAGCAACTTTTCTCTTATATTTCTTTTTAAAAAAATTTTGCTATTAAAACCTGTTATTAAAAGGTCACAAAGTTACCTACAGGTTGTAGCTTAGTTGGCTGCGCAGGATGAGCTTGTGGAAAGAGTTCTCGGGTTCGATTCTCACTAAACACACCCGCAGGGAGGGGTAAGGAGCCTTAACTGTGAATACGCCTCAAACCGAATTAATCGGCTCAATAGATTCGGATACCGATGATTTACCCAAAAGAAGAAGAGGTCCCAAAGTAACTCTAGTTTATGGTCAAATAAATGAACCGTAAAGAGGTTGTATGAGAGTTGGTTTAAGTGACTTAATTATGCTAAATTATTTTCGAGATGTTATTGTTCATATAATCACCACTTAAATTAATTTTTAAATAGAAATTAAGGAAAATGGTCTATTTAAATTCAAAACTTTTAATTTTGTTATAGGCTAAATAAATTCCATAAAAATATTTTTCAATTCTCCTACCAAAATATCACATAAATTTCATATTCTCGTTCTACTTAATGATTTTTGTATCTAATACTTAAAGGCTATGAACCAAAGGAGATGACTCTATGTATGGGGACAGCATATAAAATAATATAATTGGTGATCTGTAGTGCACTTGATGCGCTGGAAACAGGTTTTAGATGAAGATCGAAAACCACGGACTCTTTGGAAATAGTGGACAACCCACTGAAATTGTAGTCAAACTTGTAGTAAAGCATTAAACAACAATAATTTTTTTAGGAAGCTTACTAGGAACAAGCACCTAACTTGTGTACCAAAAACGATGCCAGTTTTGACACAAAATAGGGTTAAAAAGACCGGCCGATGCCGCCCGACTAGAGGGAATCTTCAACATTTACCTTATCTTGGTCCATCATTTGATTATGAAAACATAATCTACTAGTGCTTGGGATCTATCAATTCAAGTTTATTATACCCTTGACAGTGACGTTCAACCAGTACCAACCTAAAATCTTGTCTCGTTATAGTCAACAACACTGTTATTTTCAATCTTCAACGCGTCCAGTTGTCATGGTCATAACTACAAAGATGCACCCACCGTCCCTTCCCTTGCTTACCCTCTTCATTCTGTGCTATTTAATGGCACACAAACACAGGGATATAAGTAGAACACTACCAAGATCAGCCACCGGGGAGTGTACTTTCTCAACACTATCTTCGTCGGATTCGGAAGTGGAGACAGAAAAATGGGTTGTTGGTCTGCTGAGAATGCTACCAGAGCTTATCTTCAAGCAATAAAAATGGTGAGAATTAGATCATCAAGATTCATATATCTCTTCGTTTCTTGTTCTCTGAACTGGGTTTGCTTCATTATTTGTAATTGTACAGGGAAAAACACACGAAGTGCCTGATGTATCAGAGTTCATATCTGCTCTGGCTGCAGGGAACAGCTCGCAGCTCATGGTGATAGCTTCTGGTACTGTTCCTGCTGAATCAACCTTAATATCACT
Organism: Erythroxylum incrassatum; assembly: GCA_026546855.1. Classification (NCBI taxonomy): domain Eukaryota; kingdom Viridiplantae; phylum Streptophyta; class Magnoliopsida; order Malpighiales; family Erythroxylaceae; genus Erythroxylum; species Erythroxylum incrassatum. The sequence continues at coordinate 1,590,854 of JANVCL010000004.1, read as the reverse complement.
AGTAGCAGCTGCACGTCAAACTGGTGGTCGTGTCGTGTGTATTTTACCTTCGTTGCCCGATAATTATGGTACGAAACAAACTCTAGGACCATACACAGAATGTGTGAAGTTCCATAAAGGAGATGTGAAAACACTGTTGCTGAGAGAATACAAAGGAGAAGTGGACTTTGTGCTTATTGATTGTGAAATGAAGGACTCAACTGGTATATTTAGAGTTGCAGAAGCTTGTTCAAAGCATGGAAAAGGGATTGTAGTAGGGTACAATGCGCTTCACAAGAAAGCCTGGTCGAGTGAGTTCGAAACTCATCTTCTACCCATTGGAGATGGGTTGCTGGTAACTAGATTACGAAGGTTTCCTAATGGCGGTAAACGAAAGAGAAATAAATGGGTTACCACTTTTGATAAGTATACTGGTGAGGAACATGTTTATAGACTCACTGCAACAGATCAAAGAGGAGACTCTTAGACAAATAACTACCTGAAGATTCAAAACAGAACTCTTTTTGTGTTTCTCTTGTTCTTGTTGTAGCATGACATGTAATAACTAATAACTAATAACCAATTGGCTTCTTACATTTTTATTTTTAACCAGAAGAAGCTTGTGGGAATCATCAGGGATTTGTATAAGACCTTACAAGTAGGACTTCACTTTATGGTGAGTCCTGCTTGGAATATGTCTGAATTAGACTATGACATGTACATTACCCATACCAAATAATTTTGTAGATTTTTTTTTTAAAATGGAGGAATATGTAGTTGCTATCTTTTGGACGTGTACTAAATAAATCTCTGGATTAACTTAATAGTCTATAAATTATGTCAATCGAATATTTCGTACTAGACAAGTCTTGTACAACAGGTTCAACCGAGAAAGCATAAGGAAATTCAAACATAAAATCTTTTTGCCATTTGCCCCTCTACTCGACTAACTCGACCATCCCTTAAAAAGCTTGTAAATGTTAAATGTTCAAGCATCTCTCGTTAATATCTATCGGATAAATTGTGTTTTAAAGGTGATTCATTGAGTTTATAGATTAATTATAAAAACCGTGTCTGTACCATCCAAATCCAAATAACTGGATTTGAGTATTTAACGTCAAATCTTAAGAGCCGACCCGGTGTGGATATTAATTATAAAATCGGGTTAGATTCTATCGAAATTTACAAGACAAAACATGTTTATCTAGAATTCAGTATTTTAAGATGGAATCTTTTTGGGCCTAGATTCAAATCTTAAGAGGCCAACCCGGCCCGTAGGTAAGGGTTACAAAAACTCCAATTAATTCTGGACAATTTAGACTCCAAATTTTGGACGTCACAAGGGCTCAATTAAGTATTTGCTTCTGCCCTTTTCGTACTTAACGAGGCCCATTAGAACCCAACGAAACTTTTCTCAATGCAAAAGAACACAAAAAAAATTGCCTCTTTTGGTTTTCCTTTTTTTTAATGCAAAGGAGTAAAAGCAAAGCTTAAACAGTAGACTATGGGGTTAAAACCCCACACATATCCTGATAAAGGATACCAAGACATCCCAAAGGGGGGATTGCAAATTGGTAATTTCAAAGCCGAAAGGTTTCGTATGAGAAGCCAACCAATTAACGTAATAATTTCCTTTATGAAAAACATGACGGAGACGAACTATCCAGGATTTAACTAGTAGATCGTAAATAACCTTAACCAAGTAAGTGTTATAAGTCTATCTTGAACCTGAAGAAGAAAGAATGCAAAAGACGACTAAGGAATCGACTTCTAGTTCAACTCTTTGATAACCCATAGCTCAAGTCAGATTTAATTCTGAATAAACACTCCATAACTTAGCATCCAGTGGTGAGCAAAATCTAATATTATGGACAAAATCTCCCAATCAACCACCAGTGTGATCTTAAAAGAGACTCCCGATAGAGGCAGTCCAACTAGACAATCGCTTCGTTTCATCTGTATTTAACTTGATCTATCCCTCCCTCAGTTTGACTCAACCAATATGTCTACTATAACTAGCATCATGACCAACAGTAACTCGAGCAGTAATCTTATCTGTTTTCACCACCCAAGTCGCATAATCTCGAATAATTGATAAGAGTATAGTTTTATATTATTACTCACTTAATATAATTTTTTTGGAAAACATTTAGAAGAAACAGATCATTTATTTTGAATGGTCTGTTTTTACGCTTTTTTACGGGATCGCATTTACATATTTATGTGAATTTTATATAAATATATAGATGAGATTTAATAAAATTTAGTAAGAACCGATTTACTAAAACAAAAAATCCATTTTCATTTTACAAATACAAAAATAAAGAAGAGCAAAAGCATCTTGAAAAACTAGTAGCATCAACACTTATCTAACTCGTTAAATTCAACTTCAACTTAAAATAATTAAATTAGACTAATTTCTTAATTTCGGGTTAGAAACGGACTAATTGTCATGCGAACATGTTATATTTATCATCTACGTTTATAGGAAATTATTATTATTTGTGAAACATTAATTTACAAGGCTAATTGAAAGGGAAAGACTTGAACCATTTTCTACATCTCTCGCGCCAGACTACTCCTCGGTGAATCCAACGGTCACAGAAATTTATATCTTTAGTTTCGGACGGTTTGGTTTAGTCGATTTCTTTTTATGATTTTACCTCCTAAACATGTGTTCTTCGCCTGAATTCTGATCCACGTGCTTAATCCAACGGCTAGGACCTCTCTTCAAACTCGCGCTCACATTGCTGCTGCCTATATGAGCGATATCCAATCCTTGCCCAACTGGTAAAAACACGGATCTCACGACACGTTTCCCTATCCCAAGCCAATGGGCCCAAGGAAACAGACACTTGACGCAGGCGTTCTTGCATGCCAAAACAGCTCCTTTGTGCCCCAACTTAGCGTACCTCAAAACCCTAACGGAGTCCCTCCGGCGAGAGTCCACCACCAGAAAATCGATCCCCGCTAGCCCTGTCATCAGTTCCTCAGCCTCTCCTAGAACCATTTTCGCCTCCATGCCGACCATCTGCATCGACTTCACGTACTCCGATCTCGATTCTTCGTCCGGGACTATACACACGTGCCTCCCTCTTGAGTGTCGTGCAGCCACCGCTAGCCCAACGCTTGCCGCGATAGAACTGCCACCGGACCATGATTCCACGATCAGCTTTGAGTTCCAGCCGGCGGCCATGGAGGAGAGGAACTCAGCGACGCCGGACTGTCTAAAAATTCCGCACTGGAAATTATCGACATGAAATGAGACAAATTAAGTTACTAAACACGAAAACGAAACATGACGTGTGATATTCAAATGGAGTTTCGTACGAAAGAACATACTTGTCTTAAAGTAGTTACAGTGTCTATATAAGCATTTGAAGCTGCGTCTGGAGACCAAACCAGCTTCATATTCCTCTATCTCTTCCTCGTACCGTGTCTGCGTGTAACTTCAGGCTATCTGGGTTTCTCTTTTTCTGGTGTTCAAAGCATGTTATAGTTATGCTGCGATCTTTGGCTCTCTGGGTTTATAGTAAGTAACGGTTTGGCTCGGTATAGGAGTGCGTTATTTTAATGCAACGCGTTGACATTTACCAAGCACAAGGCTAGCGTGTGATTTTGACGGCGATGGCTAAAGCTAAGTAGGTTGAACAAAAAAAACAAGATGTAACGACTCGTAATCAAATAGAAATCTCAATTTAAGTAAAGTCAATTATACGCCGCCTTTACATTTTTTACAATGTTTAGCATTGATTAAGCTATACAACAACGGAGGTCAATTTAATTGGTTTTATATATTTACTAATACACTTTCTTAAGTAAAAGTCATTTGGATTTAAGAACTCACGACCACTTAGTTACAAAGACTCTGTTACTATCTTAAATGACCGTTTTACTACAATAACTTAAGCTTATGTGTGAGGCCAACTTAATTAATTTTATATATTCACTAACACTATTAAATAAGTTAATAATTTAAAATTAGATTAAAAATCTAATTTAAATGATAATTACGTGTGTCATAATTGAGTAAAAAGTTCATTTCAAATGATACTTATACATTTCATAATAAAGTAAAAAGTTATAATTGAAATAATACTTACATATTGTTATATATATCTTTACTTTCAAAGTCCAATTCAAATAATACTTACCCATTTCATGATCAAGTAAGAAGTCTAATTCAAATGATAATTACACATTTTGTAATTAAGTAAAAAGCTTAATATATAATGCTTATCTATTATAATATAAGCAAATGTGTTGAAAGATACCAACTTATGTCATTGTCATTTGCTATTTACATTTGTTTGCATAATAAATCTATAAAATGAAGAGAGAGTGGTGAGTTCTGAGTGAATTATACTATAATTATCTTTTCTAAAAATGCTTAATTAGTGTAGAAAGCAACAAAAGTTATTCATGACGTTCATGTGTAGACTTCTTTTGGCTGTTCTGGATAAGCCAAGAACATGTGCTGACACTTAATGGATAAGGAGAAAAGGAATGCGATAACAAGTTGCATAGGAAGGCAAAATATCTTGCCGCCTTTATTTAAAGAAATCATATCCATGTTAATGCCTTTTGGTTAGAGTTGTCTTTAACTTAAAATATCATCAAGTTCATATAGATATTTTTACAAAAAAGAATAAATACATTAATTTCTCTTTAGTTTTTGTTTGACATTTTTATTTAATTTTAGTTTTCATGTTTTGAAAATTACTTCTTGTAGGTCATTTTGAAATAGTCTTTCTATTAATTAAGTTTAAGACTGTATACTATTGAATCTCTTCAGAACCTGTGTCAACAAGATTTCAAAATCTTGAGTTTTATTGTTGTTTTGAAAATTATTTGTTATCCTTATAGTGTTTATTAATTATTACAATTTCCGTTAATTTCTATCTTTTTATTTAAAATGACATAATGTTGATATTCTTAAATTTGAATACAATGTTAATATGAATTTAAAATTATGAATGAAAGAAAAATTAAATAAATAAGATGGAGAGATTTTGTGATAATTAAATAATATTATAAAAAGGTGAGTAATAATTTTAAAAATGATAATTATTTTTTTAAGGTCAAATCACACAACATCCACTATAATTAATTCTATAAGCTCGTAGCAACAAAAGAAATATTTAAAGTTTAAAGGTTTAACTGATGATAAATCACTATAAAATTATAAAAATTAAAGAGTAAATAAAAAATAAAATTTTTATTTTTAATAAACAAATACTAATATTTTTAATAGCACAAAAATTAAAATGTATATCTTCATTTGTTATTTTAAAAATTTACAATTTATTTTAAACACATTCTCTACTATTATATGAAAGCACTAATTTCACAATATGAACAATAATAACAAAAATAAAGAGGATAAATAGAAGTACAATAAGAAGCTGATATAATTTTCATTATTATATCAAAGCACTAAGTCTTCAGAGAAACAGAATAATAACAATAAAATTAAGAGGCCAAATAATAGTTCAATGAGAAGCTTGTAACGCTCTAACAAGCAAGTACCAATCTTTTCCTATACTGACTGGTCTCCTCTATAGCCATAGCAAGAACAATCTATCAAAACCAATTATTCTTATGTTCGAGGGTTTTTGAGAGATTGTTTTCAAGTATCACCATGTTTATGGCTCGAAGAAATAGAGCAGAGAGACAGAGAGAAAATGAGAGATGTTACTTGCTCTTAGTTCGGTTTACTTCTAAGAGACTGTTTTCAATATCAAAACTCACCTTTTGCCTTGTGATGAAGCTAATCTCTTCATCGAATCCTAAAACAAGTTCATAAAAAATCTTAAATACTACATGTTAGATTTTGATTTTTGGGATTTCTATAGCAGGGACAGATGATTAAAGTTATGTGTTGTAGGGAAGTTTAGTTTTAAGATTAAGAAGCAGAGAGTTGAAAGAAGGGTTATTAAGCGTTAAAAAATTAATGAATGTGAAAGACCGTTGGCATTCAAACAATATTTGAGGGGAAGGTTTAGAGTTAGAGAAAGAAATAAAAAAGATGTTGTTGTCGCTCAGAGTAAGAGAACATAAAATTGATTTTGTACAGCTCAGAGAAAATCAACCAATTTATTATTTAATCAGCTGACTTTCAATCTTAGAAGTTAAAAGTGAAAACCAAACCACTTCTAAGATTGAAAACCGAACCAAAAATCAGTTGAGTTCGTACTTAACGTAGTCATATCGGTTGGTTCGGTTCTATTTTTATATCATTGATAATTAGTAAAGTAAAAGATGATTAACTATAAGTCAAACACATCGTGGGATAGAGAATCGTGCATTAGGTTGATGATTGTGGTCATACACACAAGGTGAATATGCAGTTGTAAAAAGTCAACGCCCTTCCACTTGCCATAGATTAACGTTGTTGACTTAGATGAATAATTTCTTAATATCACGTTGATATTAAGAAATTAATACTGTCGAGCAATCCCAATGAGATTAGATTGGAACACCAAACTCATCCCAATGCACATCAGATTGTTGACTTTTTGAAAAGCTTATCAAGTCAATTTCAGTACCGACAAAAAGTTTCGATATACGGGATATTATGATTAAATTTAATTAAAATTAAGTTGGTTAACTTGTATCAAAAAAAATTTCACCAAACGCTTTTGTACTAACAAAATTAACTAATTTTTGTTAAAATTAGACTTCATTTTAATTATTTCGAATTATCTTATATGGATTATAAAAAATTTCAAATTTTACTTATTTTTATAATTCAAGCGAAAATATTAAAACAAATTTTATAACTAATATTACAATAATCCTTTAATGTGACGATACAACGAGCTACATTAGATTAATATTCCGTCACACAATTGTTACATATTGCGTAATAAATTAAAAATATCAAAAGTTTTAAAATAATCATTTTTTAATTTATTAAATAATAAAATTTATATTGATAAAAATACTAATTTAACGGAAAGTTATATTAACAGAGAATTTAATGTCAGACTATTTTTGTTAAAAATAAGATTATTTGAAGTTTTGAAATAGAATTGCAATTTTATTTTTATTTTTGATAAAAGGAAAGAAAGCAAAGCAAATTGCAGAAGGAGGCTAGGGAGACAAAATCTTGATAAGTCTTCTAGGAAGACTGAGTGGCACCCAATGGGCGTAGTGTATAGCTAATGGATACCAATATTAAAATGAACTACATAGTTAACAAATCAGTCAGCGCTTTTGTTGCTCTTTCGATATATATGTCAATGAACAACAGTCTAGTTTTGAGCAAATAATCCGTGAATACCCAGTATAATGGAATTGAGAGCCCGTAAAAGATTGGTCAAAGAAGAAAGGATATTTATCACCGCGATAAAAGCAACTTCAAACTCGATCCGACGATAGCTCAGATTTCTCACAAGCATAAGTCTGGTAAAAGTTTATAATTAACTCTAAGAAGTACTAATCTTTGAGACAAGATCCTCTGTCCAATTTTATGGTATCTTATTTTTTTCTATAAATCTCAATCATTTATTTATGTGGGTCTCGCGTGAACTCCACTTAAATAAATACAGGACCTGTATAAATAAATAGTTGAGATTCATAGGACAAAATAAGACACTATAAAATTAGACAGAAGATCTGAACTCCTAATATTTATCCTCAACGATGAGCCGATGGCTCAGTTAGTTCTGTGTTTGACTTTTTAAATTTTGTTTTTTTAAGCCTCAACGGAGGCGCAAGTAGCTCTGCATTGCATCAGCCATGTAACGGGATAAATATTTTGTTTAATTTATAAATAAATATCAATATCGCATCCTACCTAACATTATTTTTTATATAGATAATACATTGTACGGAACATCAGCCATGTTTTTCTTACATGGTGCAAATCTATCATCGACAAGCAACCTTAGCAGAAGAGGTGTAAGAAACAGCGAACCAAGAAAAAGTCTAAGGAATGGAACTCAATTATTATAGAAAATTCAAATATATATATATCAATAAAAGTTTATAACTTATTTTCTCCGTCACAAATGAGTTTGTATTATAGTGAAAAAAATATATAATTAAGTGAATTATATACGAAAATAATTTTCTAATTCGTTATCTTAAATTTTGTAATTAAAATATAATATTTGTAATTATATATAAGTTTATTTAGGTAAAAGCTAATTTCTGATTAAAACTCTTCATAAAGCTTCAATTATCATATTTCACATTGTAGTTATATTTCTTATTTTTTTCTTGACTTATTTAAAAATAGTCTTTTAATAAGGTTATGTACTATTAGATTTCTTTAAAATTCAATTCTTCAAAATATAATTTTAATTATTAACCAATTACACGCAAAAAAATAAAATATTGAAAAAATAATATAAGAACTACGTGTTTATTTAATAAACTCTGAAGATTTTTATAAAATCATTCAGTTAGAAGTATTTTTCAAGTCAAATTATCTTTACAAAATATAATAATCTAAAAGTGGATTTATAATCTAACATCTGACTATGTCAGCAACACAGGGCCACTTGGTATAGATTTGGAAAACAAATTTATTAACTTAGCAACAAACGTAATGCTTTGAATTATTTTATTTCAAGTGGTGAAAAAAAAAACTTTAGTCAAGCATATGAAAACATGCAAACTGGACTTAAATCATATAAACTGCAAATTGCACTTATCATATGAGGTTGCCTTGTAAGCTTGACCTAGGAATAAGACTTTTTTTTGTCTTTCCTAAAAAATCAAAAAATAAAGAACTAATTAATATATATAATATAATTATATATAGGGTTAATTACTAAAAAAAGCTCAAATTTTCGTCAATATAATTATATATTGGTTAATTACCAAAAAACTCAAATTTTCGTTAATTTTTTAATTATAACCCAAAATTTAAAAAGTAGCAATAAAATACCCAAGCTTTCAATTTTTTCAATTCTAAACCAAACTTCAAAAAATGGCAATAAAATGTTCAAGCTTTTAATTTTCTTGAATTCTAGCCCAATATTATTTGTTGTTCTCCCTCAGTCATTTGTTTTCTGTTTGTTCTTCTGTAACACCCAGTATTTACTTTAACCGGTACACCGAAAAAAATTGGTATCTGAGGCTAATGTCATTAAAACCAGAACAGTGAACTATAATTTTTGGTAACATCAAATTAATGATGTTTGACACTTTTTCGATTGTCAAATGAAATTATACGAGCTGATTTTAAAGAATCATTACAAGAGGGCCTTTTTGTAAATAATGAAAAGAGTGTCATTCTTGTAAATAATGAAAATGAGTGGCTTATAAGTATAAATAAGACCAAAAAAAAGCTTGTCTTCCTCCTCCATCACTTACTAAGTCACCATGGAAGCTTGTTTCTCCAAATTTTCAAGCTTTGTAACAAGAACGTGAAGGATAATCAAGCCGATTAGTTGATACAAAATGGTAAGTCTCCATCCCGACATTTGATTTTACCGATTGGAATTTAGTTTCTCACTTTCTTTTGCCATAGATATAAAACTCACTTGATGAAACTTATGGGTTTGATGCTTTTGATGATGGATTATTATTCTTTGATGTCTAATGACTAATTAACATGAAGAAATTTTCATTTTTATGGTGATTTGGGACTAAACTAAAACCTAGGGTTTTGGAGTTCAAAGCTGCCAAGGGAGGCAGATTCGTAGGCCCTCCTTATACGTTTTTTTTAGCTTTTTAACGTGTGAATTTGGAGAAACTCAAAACTTGCAATTGTAGATACATGTGTCTACTATATCCCTGAATTTTTTTCGAATTTAGGGTTAGCCAAACAAATGAGATATAAGTCCCGAATTGAAGCTGGCTCAGAATACCAACGGGATCGAAACACGAATTGAAAGTTAATTGTTTGAGGACTTTAGAGTCAGAATTGGATGATGAGTTCTGATTATTAAATGCTCGAAAATGTGTTATCTAATTGTTGTACAAAGGGAAAGTTAATTGGATGAGTATTCTGAAAGATATGACTAAACAAGTGAAGGGTGTTACTGACCTTAGTGACACAAAAGAGAACAGAAACAGGACAACATTATAAAACTCACAATAAATCCAAATTACATCATTTTTTAGCCATCTTTGGATATGTGATAGCAATATGAGTTTATTGAAAATGACAACTTGAATCACCTCAATTGGATTAGAAATTAATAAGTTATAATGATTTTATTCAAGAAGGGTCCAATTTATTACAAAATATTAAGGCTGATTGTAAATGGGATATTTGGAAGCCTTAATGACTAAATTAGAAAATGGTCATAAAAAATTGTGATTTTATGTGCTAAATAGAGGTATGGAAATTTTGAAAAATATTGGACCTATGTAGAAAAAGTTATGCCTCTGCGAATGAGTCCTGTACCGAATAGGTTCAAGTAAGATTAAGCTAATCGAGACATAAAGAATCAAGTATTCGGAATTGTGAGCTAAATTTGGATATAATGAAGTCCAATACTTCTAATTTCAAGGGAAAATATGGCTTGTAACCAATTTGACCATTATAGAACATGATGTGTGTTAAGAAATGAGATTTATGTAAGAATGACTAATACAGGTATATGTAATTTTTATGCATGTTACCCAATTGTTTATGAAAGCAGACGAGGAATAGAACTAGAAGTCGTACATAGTACCTATCAAGTTCAAGAAAATTAGAAAAGAGATCAGAACCATGGAGATAGTCGAGGTGAGTATAATCATACTACTATACTTATGTAGTAATCTTTTTTTTAAATCTTGTGGCTTGTTGAATTGTTCTCGAATCTGTATGACTTACTTGATATATGACTCTATGTAATTGAGTCTAGCATGTTGTATGCCATATTGACCAGATAATATTTAGATTCTTTGCATCTTCTGGTTACCTTGTTATGTGAACTTATCTTCTGGTTCCCTTATTCAACCTATTAATTGCAATTCTTTGATGAATCATGTTTTTCTTGTTAGTCATGATTGATAAGTTCACAGAATACTTAGCTGATGGAGTATATTATCAGATCATGTGCACATAAGTAACCCGCCGGTGATGGGCTAAATCCAGGTTCTACCTGAAGATGGTAGGCCTCCAAGGGCAGGGTTAGGCCAACCTTGTCTAGAATCAGAAAAGGAGATATACGCCGTACAAACATGCCTCTGTCTCTTCCTAAGAAATTCAGAAAAACAGAACTAAAAAATGAGAAAGATTAGAATTAGAAATCCTGTAGAATTCTACCAAAGAAAGAACCTAAAACTTTGACAAAGAACCCAAAACTTAGAAAAAAAATCAGAAACCAGATTCATTTTTTATAATCGAACAATTCATAATGAGATTTATTATTGATATTCATGTGATTGTCGCATTTGGAATTACTACCTTGTTTATTCATTAATACCAAGTATTATTACTTAGAATGCCACAAACCATTCTTGTGAAGCTAGCCTTGTGTTACCTAGCCTCACAAGCATGGTAGCATGTTTATATCTCACTGAGTAGTATTTGTAGACTCACCTCTCATTATTATTATTTAAGGAGATTAGCAGATCGTACGAGAGAGAAATCCAAGCCTTTTGAGGCTCGCTTGGATAAACAGACAAGTAATGTTTTTGGCATGATGTTAATTGCAAATGCTTATAGCTGCTTCATGGTTTGTCATAATCATATATACATGATCAGGTATGGATATGCTATATTATTGACAATGATGTTAGTTGATGATACGAGATGATCATAGATTGACAGATTATAAGTAGATAACGTATGTTAGAATTGCAGATTCAGATCTTTACTTCATTCAAAACTATTAAGTAGGCATATGGATTAATTAGACAAACGAATGGGCCACGCCGGATTTTCAGTAGAATATAGAAAAGTTAGGCTTACTACGGGTTTTAGTGGTATTAAGCCTACCCATTTCCTAGTGCCAACATGGTCCAAAAGGCGGGTTGTGTCATCTTCTGACGCCTCAATCTACTTTTGCATTATAGCGTACTGCACCAATAAGCTTTTTGTTTTTAGTTTGTTCTCCTGACGTCCTTAGTGTGAGGGTGTCAGAACTGCGTAATTTGAAAATGAGGGCATCGAGAGAACAAATTTAAAATGAAAGGAAAAATTAAAATCAAAGTGTAAGGTCGTCAGAGTTGTGTAATCTGATTTAAGTCATTTGTAAATGACTTAATTGTGTGATTAAACGAGGTCGTTTCATTAATCTTTATTTGTTGTGTTAATTTTGGCTGAGTGTATTAATAGTTAAAATTTTTGAAACACATAGCAAGTGACATCAATAATCTTACGGAAACACTAACATAGGGCTAGGATTGATAAAAATTTGAGCATTTTATTGCTACTTTTTGAAGTTTGGGCTATAATTGAAAAAATTTGAAAGTTTAGACTTTTTATTGCTATTTTTTTAAATTCGGACTATAATTGAAAAATTGACAAAAATTTGAGTTTTTTTTTTGTAATTAACCCTTATATATTTATAAAATATATCTCAATTTATCTTATTTCATCAAATAGTAACAATATAGGAGGATGAGTTAGATACAAACAATTTCAATAAACAATATAGGTTTTAAACACAGATCCAACTTTTACTAGTAGGTTTGACCTAAATTTTTAATAGGATGGAAGTTTGTTTAAACTTAGAAATGAGCTCAGGTTAGATCTTCTAAATTTCAGATTTTTATTTATAAATTAGAATTTATCAGTCTATTTGACTCCAAGACAAACATCCTGTTGATCACGGATCACCTGCAGCTGACAGTTTTAGTGCTAATGAATGCCTGGAGAAACCTTTAGCTGAACAATCCTATTAGCCTAGGTTCTTCAAGTTCAGATTCTATCGAACATTTGAGAAAATGATGCAGTTGTTAGCCCGATTGCAGTTGGATTGAACTTGAGGGAGTTGTTAATCAGTTCTTTCAGTTAGATGAATACCATCCTCGAGTAGTTTAGCAGTTACAGAAGATTTTGAAGCTTCTGAATCAGTTTTAAACTTAGTAAAATGTTTACCTAAGCTTTGAATCAAAACACCTCAAGTTTTGATTTTTAATTGAGGTGAATCAATGATTAAGAGTCAGTCAGATGTAACAGTTTCCTGAAGCAAAGAGATTATAGTTTTTTTTTTGGTAAATAAAAGAGATTATAGTTGCAGCCACAAAACTGGAACTGGGTCTTGATAATTCTTAATTTTACATGAAAGTTTGCTACTAAACTATCAAGGTCCCACATTTAAGTAAATACAAGAAACTTAGGCCACAAATCCAGATAATATATACTTTCATACACAATGGTTGCAATCGGCAGTTAGATAAATATCAGTCATTAACTTCAAAACAATTGTTAGTGGCTGGCCTTTGCTCATATCTTTGCCTCGTCACCTTCCAGAAAACCGAAGGCCAAAACCAAACTTCCAAGTCAAGGTTGAAATGTGACACTTACTGAGCTTAGTTCTTGAATCACGCTTCCAATGGTAGGCCTGTGAAATGGAGATTCATGGGTGCAAAGAAGCGCCAGTTTACAAAGTTTGATAGCTTCCGATTCAGAGAAGCCTTTATCTAGATTTGCATCTACAACTTCTTCAACCCTGTTAGACTCTGCTGCCTGGAGAATCAACTGCGTGACATCACGTTTTCCGCTGAGGACTTGTAGTATGATCATACCGAAAGCATAAACATCACTCTTTTCGGTGAGACGGCCAGTTGACGTGTATTCAGGGGCTAGGTATCCCATGGCAGCGCTCACTTTAAGGGTGGAAAATACAACATCGTCTGCAAGAAGCTTGTGCAGGCCCGAATCCGAAAGCAAAGGATTATGCCGTTTGTCAATGAGCACTTTATCTGCAGATATGTTCTGATGAACTAGAGCAGGTTTACTTCCTTTGTTTCCATGCAAGTACCCAATACCTGTCAAGGAACATCAGCTTCGGTACAAATGATAAATCAAAATTATGAAGTACCTTAATAGTTGCCTCCTAAAATATTATCCAACTTCTAATGGCCAACAAGATGCCTAGTGACTACTAAATGGGTTGAGAATGACTACAAGAGGAACCTGAGGGCAGCTTAAACATAACATGATCAAGTTGTTCGGGGTATCATTTTCCTGACATCGAATGCAACCAAAGGCAGTATGTTCAAATCAAATGAAATCCTTTATGATCAATTCATTCACTTCAGAACTTGTTATGACGATAAATTCACTTTAAGCAAGGACAGTGGACGACAACTGTTGTAACTTTAATGAACAGAAAGAGACATTTACCTTTAGCAATGCCATTTATGATAGCAATTCTTGTTGGCCACTCGAGGACCTTTCCAGTGCCCGGCTTGACATCTAGATATTGCAACAGGTTCCCATTTGGGACATAATCATAAATCAGAAAACACTCGCCCCTTCCTTTTGAGCAGCAAAAGCCTCTTAGTCTCACCAAATTTTCATGTTTCAATGAGGTTAATATCTTCAATCCCTTCAAAAAATCAACTTCTTCGGATTTGCAACTTGTTTTGGTAATGCTCTTTATAGCAACAACTGAACCATCTCTTAGGATCCCTTTGTAAGTGGTTGAGAAATTGCTTTTTCCCAGCAAATTCCCCTCTGAAAAGCACTGAGTTGCTCGTTCAACATCTTCTAAGTTGAACATGAAACCATCAAGGACTTCATGAGAAAATCCATTTCCATTACGACAAATGGCCAAGGGATCCCAACCATTTGAATACTCTAGATTGATTGGTGGTGAGGCACTTTTCCTGTGAGCCTCCTTTGCCTGATCAGTGCTAAGCCGGCCATCGGCAGTATCGAATGCACTTCCAATTTTCTGCTTTCGACGTCGATATAGCGAGAAGACAATGAGGCCAGAGACTGCTAATACAACAAAAAGTCCAATCACTCCAAATATCACACCAAATTGTGGACCTTTTGAAGTGGAACAAGGACTACTGTTGCAATCAGAAGGCCGGTTTGCCGACTCTCGTATATCGTTGGGCAAAGCACCATTAGGCTTGAAAGGTTCAGGCCTACTGAAATTTAAGCCATCAGAAACTCTGCAAGTTTCCAAATCAGAAAACCCAACGCCACATAGCTCTGGATTGTTGTTATATTGGAATCCTTCATTCAGCCTCTTCAAAGCTTCATCACATTGCATGAAAAAATGAAGAGCTCAAGTCAAAGCTGATTCTTTTCTTCTTACTCCAACAAAAGAACAAAAAGAAAATCAAAATCGAATGCAACATTGTAGTAGGGAGAACAAACTTACCTGAGGGAACATTTCCAGAGAGACTATTATTGCGAATGTCCAGAACTTGTAGCATTGGTGCATTAGCCAACTTTACAGGTATTGAACCAAAAAGGCCATTGAAGCTCACATCTAACCTCGTTAACAAACCCAGATCCCCCAAACTTGCAGGAATTGCTCCAGACAGATGATTATATTGCAGAGAAAGAACACTAAGCCTCTCTAAAGACCCCAGCTGAGTTGGTATGCTCCCTGTCAACTTATTGTAACATAGCTGCAAAACTGTTATCAAGAAAGTCCCGATTTATACTCTGTAAACCCATATTAGCTTGGTATATAAGCTGAAATTGGAAGAAAGTAACCTAGAATTCAAACAAAGAAAAAACTAACAAACTAATCCCTCTGACTTTACCATGTGAAGTATAAAATGACTTTACCCCTCTGCTTTGAGCTATTAATATTAGTTGAAGAAAGTGATTAGGACAGCTCTTTAGGATTTCCCAGAAACAAAAAAGTGCGATATATTGAGATAAAGTCCAAATCTTGTTTAACTTTAAAATGAAAATCTGACCTTGAAGATTAGTCATGTTGCCAATCTGAGCCGGAATCTCCCCAGAAAGGTTGTTGACGTTGAGATACAAATCACTCAGTTCACTCAACTCAGCTATCTCTTTTGGTATCTCTCCGTTGAGTGCATTGAAATGCAGATAAATACCAGTCAACCTCTTCAGCCCACCAACAGCCGCGGGTATCTGGCCGGAGAGACCCTTCCCTTGAAGAGAAATATTAGCAACAAAGCCTTGTTCATTGCACGCAATACCCTCAAAAAACCCTCCACAAGGGTTGGATTTTGGTTCCCATGACGTCAAGAACCGGTTTTGAGGATCAAGTGAGGCCTTTATTTGCATGAGAAGTTCGATCTCCGTAGGAGCAGACATAGCAGGTGAAAGTAAGTGAGAAAGGAACAGACTTATCAAGTAGCAGAAGACGAAGAAACCCATGTTTTGGTTTGAGCAGAACAGAAGAAAAGACGCGAGCTTTAGAAGAAAAGAAATGGAAGAACCGAGTAACCAGAAACCATACGTATGCGAGATACAGAGTCTCCTCACTCTTCACTAGCCTAGAAATAACCGGTCGTTGCACTTGCACGTATTAACCAACACGGTATAAAACTACCCTTTTTCTACTGGTTTGGTAAGTAGGTGTTGTATTATAGAATGTCGTGTAACCATTTCGAAAAACTGAAGCATGATTGGGGCCATATCAACCGTCCGATGGAATTTCAATCACGTGGATGAGAAAGATCATCTGCGTTCAGTTTCACGGTAAATGATATGGAACTATACTAAGTCCTGAATTGTCAATTCCAGATTCTGTCTCTCTGCAAGAGTGCAGCAGTTGACCAGTTCTATGGGGTCCACTGGGTAAGTGACAACACAAGGAAATTTCAAACTAAGGGCCAGAGAATGGGACTATCTTGCCTTGCCAGTAAAAATATTCTTAGATTATTTATTATTATGTGAAATACCCAAATTTGCTCAAACAAATAGTAATGAAAATAGTAAATTCTCCTCCAGTCAGTTTTTTCAGTTCTGTTATTACATATGTTATAGTATCGGTCCGATATCGGACCGAGGTTCAATGAGCAATCATCACGTATTTAGTACATAGTCATAAACGAGGAAGTCACTTGAATGAGCTTTGTATTGTGTGAGTTATTACACTTTCGAAATATTGCTGAATATATAAAATTAATTTTACATAATAGTTTAAGTTAATGTAATAAAATAATTATTTAATATGATATTAGAGTTTTGTGATTAAGTGATCGTGAGTTTAAATTCTATCACTCATTTATGATTCAGTACAAAATAAAGTGAGCCTGTGCAAGTTTTAAGTCCAAAGAGCTTTTACTTAAGAAGGTGTGTTAGTGAATATATAAAACCAATTAAGTTTACATTACACAACAGTTTAAACTATTATGATAAAACGGTCACTTAATAGAAACTACCATTTAGATTTTTCTATCAGACCTTAAAAGAAGTGAACATAATCTGACCATACACAAACATTATGAATAGATCTAAGTTTTTTAAAATAATAATGGAATTTGTCCTAAATATATGTAATTAACTAATTAGTCATAAATTATGTAATTCAAAAATTAATAAATTAATTAAAAATTAATTTATTTAATAGATTAATAGTTTAATCATTAATAATAAAGATATAACATTTTTAAAATATAAAATAATTAATTAATGACGTGTTACTATTTTAAGTAAGTTGCAAATTAAAATCATTAAGAAAAAGAAACCTTGACTAACGTGACAATAAACTCCACCCAACATCTTAAGAAGTCGAAGCACGTTGTTATAGTATCTTAAGTCACAAACAAAATATTACAAGTGAGTGTCGGAAGAAGAAACAATGATGAGAAGCTTTGAAAAATTATAGCGATAATGAAATCCATGTCTTGGAGCCCCCACCTTCAGGAAATGGAGTATGGTAAGGTATGTTATGGTGGACAGGTGGAGAAGGAAAAGCGGGGGCAAGTTAGGAGTATGATAGTCAGGCAGTAAGTGGGATTCGCCAGACGTCCCATCAAAAGGAAAAAAAAGGTTTCTTTCCGCAAGGACTTTTTTGTCGTTCAATAAAGATCAAAAAGATTCTTTTAAACATTTTCATTTATTTTCTTAATTTGTTTATTAAATTGGTTTATTATGAGTTGTTTATAAGTGTTTTACTTAATTATTTATAATCGATTTTTGGATTTTATTAGAATATTTAGATGATAATTTTAAAAAAGGTTTAAATAAAAGATAACAATTTTAAAAATATTAAATCTTTGCATTCTAGATTTCATCCTTTTAAAGTTTTTAAGTGTATAAGTTATTAAAATTAAATAATTGGTTTTAAAATATTATTTTATTAATTTTTTTTTGCAAAAATTGATATTTAAAATAATTATATGATCGTTCCTTTCTATTAACATAAATTTTTAAATCTTCTAAATGTATATTTTATATTGAATAATGTATATAAAAACAAATACATCACATAACTATTTCAAACATGTTTGGATGAGCTTTTGAGAGGTCAATAAAAAAGCACTTTTTTTAATATATATGACTTTTTTAACATTCAAAATACAACTTTTTAATAAGCTCAAATTTGAAGCTTATCAAAAGAGCGATTTTTCAGGTAGATTTTTTAGATCAATTAATGAGCTTATTTGTTAGTCTCTTTTGTCTTTATGTTTTATACATAATTTTCATAATATCTACAAACTCATCTTCACGTTTATTTTGGAAGATATATATTATTATTTGGCTTTTTTATATATTTTAATATTTATTTTTTATATTAGTTTTACTTAAGTGATAATTCATATAAAAAATTTGGTTAGATATATTTTCATTTATGTTTCATATGGTTTAAAATTATATCATGATTAATATATTGTGCTTTGCATATTGTTTAATATACTTTAAATAATATTTATATGCATAAATAATTTTTATTACATAATAAAATATAATTAAAATTAAAAGTGATTTTATTTTTACGTTGTCAAACAGTCTATTATATGAAGTTATTTAAAAAAACTCTTTTTTAATTGACAGTCAACTGGCTTGTTATAAAAAATCTTTTTAAAAAAGCTCTACTGATATAAGTTTATCCAAATAGAGACTTAATGTTTACATGATTTAAGAACTATACCTACAAACAATTAATAAAAATTATATTAAAAATTAAATTATTTGATTTTTATTTTTAATTAAATTAAATTTTTTAAAAATATTTCAGAGTAAAAATTAAAGGTTAAAGACCGTATAATATATTATTCTTAAAATAAATTAGGAATAGATAAATTTATATTTTATATTCTTTTAAAAGTCTATAAAAATTTACATGTTTTAAATTTAAAACTATTCAAATTATTAATTGAAATTTGAAATTAAATAATTGAATGGTGCTTACCTCGCGCTTTACAAAGGAATTTGAATGTTGTCATTCCCTAGAATGAACATTTAGTGAACTGTTGATTTAACATCAATCTCTATCTACAAAGCTCCATCCGACATATACGGATTGCAATAAATGAAGCGGCCAAACATGTTATGCAAGATTGTGGATGCTAGTGAGACATGGGTACAGCAACGGGATCTCAGTCTGACCCGATTCTGTAACTTGAATTGTGCTGCCTGATCTCCAATTTACATTTGATTAATTCGGCTATAATGGTATTGTTTTAAGATTTGGCAATTAAGACCGACCCGAAATTAATGAATTCGGTTGAATTTTAGGTTTTCTTTTTCAGAATTTGAAGTAAAAGTTGGGAACAAAATTGAAATTATTTTGAATAAAACAATATTTTCTAAACTTGTGTTCGGACTGTGTACTTTTGACTCCATCAAGTTTCGGGTCGAATTTAAATTTAGGTAAACTTAAGTGTAGCCCACCTTAATATCGGATCATTTTAAATGATGTTATTTTAGTATTAATTCTTTTAAAATTTAAAATCAAAATATTTGTTGCATGTGTATGTGACTTGGCTCCTCCAAACGTCAAATATGGTTGGCGATGATTGGTTGCATGCATTCAACAATTATGTCAAATATGACTGGCCAGTGGCGAAGCCACTTGTAAGGGAGGGTGGCCAATTTTTTTTAAGAAGATATATATGTATATAGAGGTTGCCCACCCTAAAAGAATGTCGTTGCCCATGATGGATTGGATTAAAAAAAACTATATATATATATACATTGCCCTCCTGAAATAAATTCCTGGCTTCGCTACTGTGACTGGCGACGATTGGTTGCATGTATTCAACAATTATGTCAAATATGACTAGCCACTGGTTGCATGCATTCAACAATTATGGTCGTTTAGAAGAATTTGGACTAAAGCTTTGGTTTCATCATTATAAATAGAAGAGATATTTGCAAGCTTAGATGCACAATTTCCTTCTTACCAATCCTCATATCCTCTCTTCAATTATTTTCTGTATACTTATAAGTTTTGAAAGCCTTTTGTTCTAGCCTTTATATTTGTACACATTCTCCACATATTAGTGAAATTGCTCACCCTCCTGTCGTGGGACGTAAGTCACATTAACCGAACTACGTAAATCTTTGTGTTCTATCCTATTTATTTTGTCTCTCCAATCAGAGGCCATTTTATCTTAACAATATTTTGAATAACTTTTCTAAAATCATAATACTTACAATAATAAATTTAATTAAAAATATAAAGTCTTTTCTAGTTAGAGTCTGCAACTAAGGTCCCGTGACAAGTGATTACACATGTTCATGATCACGGACCTATTCGTCCTGTGCTCCATGTGAATTTGTACATAATTCATGATACTTTGTTTTTCATTTGGAAATGTTAATGGTTGTGTTGTGCTACCCATTCAATTGATCTTTAAATGTGACTAATTGAGACTGAAAGTATATTATATTTCTCAATAGTAATTAATTCAAATTGTCACTTAGCTTTAAATTGATTGTAAAATTATTTGTTTGAAATGCATAATTAATTAATTGTTAGTTTTACTTATATTTGATATTATATTTATTGTGCACTCTAAACATAGATATTACAAATCACATATCCTAAAAATAAATTTTATGAATTTAATTTAAATTGACAATAATTAAACCAATCTAATAGAATCATCTTATGATTCAGATTCAATATAAATTTGTTTAACTCAAATCGAATTTAAAATTTAATTAAATTGGAATATTTTGAAATTTGATTAAAATTGGAGCAAAGGCATGTTATTTTAATCTGTAAATTAATTATAATAAAATGACTTTTTTGTTTAAATTAACTTCAAAAAATGAACCAATCATTTTAAATTAAACTCAATTTAAAATTTAATTTATTAAATTTGATTTAAAAGACATAATTTATGAACGACACGAGATCACACGTGTGGTTTAACCTATTCCAAGTCTGTATTACTAATTTTTAATCACATATTCATATAAAACTTATGTGAATAAAAATTAATAAAATAAAATTTCAATAGAAACGGATTACCTGACCTTTTCGTTTGTCATGTTTGAGGCTTTGTACTGATTACCCAGTTGTGTTGTGAGCACCTGCCGACGGAAAAATTAAGGTTTTCCACAATTATGAACGACACTAATGCCAAGTTGTAATCGTGACTTTTATGTCATGTTGGAATTTTTTTTTGATTATCGATCGCATTGGACAACTAGACATTGACAATCATAATAGAATTCGTGACTTTAATGTCAAAAACCCCAAATGACTTTTGGTTTTTTTAATGAAAAATTGAAGTTATTGCTTTTTTAATATATGTTAATAGTGTATACTCTCTCCTATTCAAAATAAAAGTCGTTTTAAAGGGATGCACACTTATTAGGAAAGTTAATGAAATGTTTGATATACCCTTATTAATTACACGTTGAAGTGCTTTGAAAATATAATATGTATAATTAAGATGTGAGAGAAATGAAAGGGTAATTTTGGAAGAAAAATCATAAACATGCATGAAAAGTCATAAACGACACTTATTTTGAATAATTAAAATCTCTCTAAAATGACTTTTATTTTGGATAGGAGGGAGTATAATATTTGAAATTTACATAACTAAATTAAAATGTTTGAAAAATGATCATTTAAATTTAAGAGATAAAATTAACTTAATTGATTATCAGTAAAATTTTAAATAAAAGAACATTTAATACATCTAATACAAAAATCTTTAAAATGTAGAAATAATATATTAAAACACATGAAATCGCATTTTTTGTGTGTAAATCCATTATTACAATAAAAACAACAACAACACTCAGCATAAGTATAAATTTCGTTAATTAAAGGACAAACTTAGTGTACAAAACTTTTCTCTTTATGATGATCCAGTCGGGTTATCAATTATACTACCAACTTATTTCCATTTTTAGTTTGCTATCTTTTACTAAAATAAATAGTGCCATAATTAAATTTTTATTTTTTGTTGAATAATAATTTGAATAAATTTTGAAATGATTGGATAATTTCCCAACCTCAATCAAATAATAACCCAAGTTTGGGCTCTCTAACTCTCCTTCTCTCTAAACTTCTCGAAGATTCCTTCCTTGTTTCAAAACCCAAACTTTCCCGCCTTGGCCTTTTCTTTCTTGCTTCTTCCTTCTTCCTTCTAGCTTGCCTCTCCTGGTGTCTAATCGTCGATAGGGCCTTGGTAGGCTTGTATTGTGGGATGGAAGTAGGTGAGACTTCCCGTCTACTAGATGAATTTCTGCCTCTATTGTGCGAACTCCCTCCGCGAGGGGTCTCGACATTGCAGGTCGATGTGAAAAAGTCTGACAAGGTAACAGTCCATCGAGAGAATTCCAAAACGTGGTCTAAGAAGCTATTTCCCCTACATAATGAAGGAATCCTAACTCATTACCAAGATGTTGCAAAGGATGGCATCATATGCCCCCCGAAGGAGCTTCTTGAAGCGAGAGCTCAAGTGTGCTTGTCAGCAATATTAGGTTGTTTCTAGAATAAGCGTTCAACTTTTCCTGTAGTTAGGGATGGCAATGGGTAGGGTTCGGTTCGGATTTTACTCTATCCATATCCATATCCATTTTTTATGACTCAACCCATATTCATATCCATCGATTTTTACGATTTACTACCCATATCCAAATCCATTAGGTCGGGTAGTGCAGATATTAATTGGGTTGAAAACCCACAACCATCCTAACGCATGTTATATGCATTTGATATAATCTCTTTGATTGGGTGAAAGGCAAAAATGCCTTATACTTATGGGATAACACTCATGTGGTATTTCTGAACGTGCAATTGTGAAATACTTGTGATTTGCTTGAATGCAATCATGTGGTACTTCTGAACATGCCATTGTGAAATAATTGTGATTTACTTGAGTGCAATCATGTGGTACTTCTGAATGGAAAATTGTGATACAACTGTGTAATGCTTGACTGTGCATGTATTCATTTCGTTAATTCTGTCTAATTGAATGATATGTATAAATTGTTTATGCTCAAGTGAAAGTGTCTATGCTAAAGTGCAATTATGTATGTTCCAGTAAAATTGTGTAATGTGATCAAATATGCAACAATGTGAATATATGTTATGAATCATGATGTGTTGCATAAATTGAGTGGACCATCGGTGATGGTCACCTCATTGAGTTCGCAAACTCACCCAAAATTGCAACATATTTTTCAAGACCGAGAAGAATACCCCGGTAGGCCACGGGCATATAACAACTGCATATGAGTGAAAGAAGAGGTCGAGATCAGTTCGCGTCTGCATTAGTGTTTACTAAAAGTGTATATTTTGAATTTTTGTACAAATGATTAAGTCAATTTGTAAAGTCAACGGACTGTAGTATTTTGTATTTATGAAAAGGGCCCACGTGGTCATTGTAATTACTGGTAATTATGTATGTTAATGATTTTCCGCATAGTGCATGTTTTTGTTTAAAAAAAATACATACTGAGTTTTGACTGAGTGGTGTAGCACGTCACCCTCGCGAGGTACGGACTCGGATATCACCATCGATGTCAGGTTCGGGTCACGCGGGAGTAGGGTGTTACATTTAGGTGGTATCAAAGCCCAGAAGTACAAACTTATATGGACATTTTCTGAAACATAGGTCTAGTTACATGTATTTAAGTCATGTCGTAGCAGATCGTGGCAACTGATCCCTAGTCTGAGTCGCATGAGTATGAGTTATACGCATGAACATGTGTTAAGTGATTAAGTGTGAGAAAAGTGATGATATGTCAGAATATGAGCCAATGAAGGTGTATGGGCAATTAGGAATGGGAAAGGAAAAATGGATAATGATATTCATATTGTACTGTGGTTATAAACCCTCGAATGTGATATGAATGTGAATACATTGGCATGGGCTGATTTAGGAAAGAAGTGATATCAAAATGAATAATGAGACTTAAAGTGAATAAATCGAGTTGAAAGAAAATGAAAATTTTCTATAGCTTGGAGAGGTCAAATTTTGACGTTGTCGGTTAAGATGGTCTTAGTACTAAAGTCTCATGGGCTGATTTTGATACATGGTTTAAAATTGCTATTATAGTGATTTGCTTTTAGAATTTGGAGATATTAGAGATACTGAGACATTTTGGAGATGTACAGCTAAAAAAAAGAATATTTGTGGAACCAATGAGACTAAAGTGTACAAGCCCGGTTAAAGGAAATAATTTGTTTTTTTTATGACCGTGAAAAGTTAGAATTAGATTTCAAATGAATGTCGGATAAATGTGAGAAAAGTTATGATTTAGCATAATAATATGTCTGTGATGTTAAGATCAAAATTTCTTGTTGGTTTTGCATCTATCATTCTGAATGGATTGAAGATATACATATGGACGATGAAATAGAGGACAATAGAAAAATGGGAGAAGATAGTTATAAATGACTATGAATGTTGTGTAGTATGGAGAAGGATAGAAGTGCGCATAAGTTGGGATTCTATGTATGAATGCGATTAAGGAAGAGATGATGAAACAAATGAGAAGAGCGACTGCACTCAAAATGATAGTTCCATTATTATGAAATGATTAAACATTAGAAGAGGCAAATTCTGAAAAGAAAAAAAAAGGGAATAGAATTGAGAATGTGTGATATCTAAACAAGGGATGTGGTCTGTTGAAAGAAAACATTGAGTGGTAAATTGATATAGGAAAAAGAGAAGTATATGAGATAATAGTACCCCTGCCTTATTCCGTCACTGGAGATTAATTTCGAGGACGAAATTTTTATTAGGAGGGGAGAGTTGTAACATCTCATCACTGATGGGAAGGGTCAATTGGTCATTTGGGACGGGTAAAGAGTGTGTAAATTTGTCTCGGTATGTTCATGCACTCCATACAGACATAAACTGTAATTTTTGTATATGCACATGACTATACATGCATTCATGACATTTCTCGGTATATGTGCCTAAATGTAATTTTGTTGTGAAAAATGTGGTATTTGTGCTTAAAAAATTAATTGGGGTGATTTTTGTGTGTTTTTCATTTTTGGGAAATTTTAGAAATTGTCTTGAATTTTTTGGGGAAAATTTATAGACCAGAAAAATCGCCAAGTGGCGGACTGATTGGTTTCCGGTACTGGAAATTACTGTCCAATAGCACTGAAAATTTAGACACATGATTTTAGAATTTCATGATTTGAGCCATTGGAATTTGGGGAGAAATTAGAGGGAAAATTGAAGGAACCAAGTTAATGCTTTGCACTTGTGACACTTGTCACTTGTTTTAACCATGTATTAAGCCTTTAATTCAATTAAAAGCAACCTACCCCCTTTGGTCTTGACTTCCACGACACTTTCATAATTAGAAGGCAAATGAGCATTTTCTTCATATTTTTTTCTCTCCATCTTCGTAGCTTTCTCCTCCCTCTCTTCTTCTTGATTTTTGCTTGCTTCTTTGTTCTACCTCCTTCTTCATTGCTTGCTCTTCTTTTGGTCTTAAAAACACAAAACAAAAGTTCAACCTAAGCCTTCAAGATGATGATCATATATGGGAAGGGAAATTAGCAAGTTGGTGACAATTGGAAGATTTGAAGCTTACTTAGGTAAGACTTTTGTTTATGTCTTGTTTTGTTAATTACATGCATTATTTGTGATGGTTGTGAACCAAATTGTATGGGAATTGTGTTGGTGTATATGGTAGATAATTTGTTTGATAAATTGATTGTTGATTGATGATTGATTAGGTAAGATATAGTGAATGAAAGTAAAGGTGTTTTAGATGCTTTTGGGAGATAAGTTAATGATGGTAGATGAGTGTAAAAAAATGATGGATGATGGGGTGTGTGTGTGCTGCAATTTGTGGACTTATGTCCAAGGATAGGATGTGAGTGATTTATGGTAGATATATGAAGTAAATTGAGTGAGAAATGATTTAGAAATGGTATGGAAGTGATGGGATTTGGTTTAGGTGTAAAAGCTGGAAAATTGACTTTGTATATGTTTCAATTTTTTGATCATAACTTTTTATATGGTTGAGCAATTGAGGTGATTATTGGCTTGAATTAAACCTAAGATGTTTGGTTACATTTCTTGTGAAGGAAGTGATGCTTAATTGTGGCTTGAAGGGGTTTGAATTTGGCCTTGAAAGTGAGTTATATGTGCAGTATGAACAGTAATACGAGTTTTGTGACCTGAAACTTTGATGAATTTTTCTAGGTTGATTTAGGTTGAATTTGCTCAATTGGTCTTCATGAAACTTGAAGATTTTCTTGTTATCTTTCTATCGCCACTAAGTATGAAATTTTTTGATGTCTAGGTTGAGAGTAGTGATCTGTTGACTTTTAGATGTTAATGTGCTTTGTGCTGGAAAATGTGCTAAGTATAGGTTTTGTGGTGATTGTACATTGAAGTCAAATTATGGACTGTTGTGATTTTAATTAGCTCAAATGGTCCTATAGAAAGTTGAAGAGGAATGTCTTAGCTTTAAAATGATGTATAATATGCTATTTTTGGATGTAAGAATTGCGAGTTATGGAGTTTGAAAGTATGGACATGGTTTAGGGATTATGTTGTTTACCAATCCATAACAGGGCAGCCACAATCATGAGAGAATTTAACCTAGTTAGAAATGGAATTTGCTTCTAAGCCCTTCATGAAAATTGTAGTCTGATCTTTTCATGGATATCAAGTATGGATTTTTTGGACATTTGGGTAGGGAGTTATGATTTTTGGAAGATTGTGGTACTGTTAGGGTGATATCTGTGGGCAGAAAGTTTGATTGAGATTTGGACCTATTTAGAGGTTGAATTTGCTTCCAAATTGTTCATGAAAGTTTTAGAGCATGTTTTGATCTTTCTTTTGATATAAAACTTGGAATTTTCGACAAAGGGAATGGGAAGATATAATTTGTAGAAGAATAGTGTACAATTTTGGAAAGCTATGATTAGGCAGAAACTTTGATTGCATTTTTGATACCCTTAGGGGTGAAATTGGTTTGAGAGTCCTTGAAGGAACTTGTAGAGTTTTCTATAATCTTTCCAATGAGACCTTATTTGTGATTTTTGGAAAAATGTGTGAAAAGTTATGCATGTTTGAAATATAAATGGAAGAAGAGAAGGAAGAAAACAACAAATCACAATCGCGAGCATTTCGCGATCGCGAGATGGCTACTCTTCCACGACTCTGTTTTTCAGCGACTCGAGATCACGAGGCGGCATTTTTGCCACGGCTCGCACTTGCGAGCCGTCGCAGTCGTGAGCCGGCTAAGGGTTTTAATTTTTATTTTATGTTACTTCTTCCACTCTTTTGACCATAAATTTTTCATCTGACCTCCGATTGACTTGATTTTCGAGGCGTCGGATTCGTGAGACTTTTATCTACCTATCTATAGGAATTAGTGAATTTTTGAGATTTAATTAAAATTGATGGATTGAATCACAGTGAGTGGATCGATTAAAAGTATATAAATTAGTTATTTTTTTCTGCACATACTTCATTGTTTTCGCAATATCTGGACCTATAGAGATCTGAATTGAGTAAATTTGGTGTCAATGGATTTCTAAAATCTAAGGGAACTTTTTGCGATAAAATTTATGGAATGATACCGGGGTTGTCATGAACATGCATTATACATATTCTTTATACACATGGGTGCATTACATGAGTGGTCATAATTGTACAAGTATTAATGTATGTGCCATGTATGTACGACATAATGTCAATGTGCAGGATAAGCATCCTCATTAAGGAGTTTCCAGATCTTGGAAGCAATTGCTAAGTTGGAGCGTACTGTGAGTAACCTAGATGGTTCTCTCGATTATTATATGTTTACTGTGGAGATAATGGTGGTTTTGTGATTGAATATGATTGTGGATTCTGGACAGAAGGTCCGATGTATTGGGAGCTATGACATAGAATTGTTACTTGTTTGCGAATTTGTGAACTACTTGTTTATGATATGATACATTGTGACACGTGGATCAATTGCGATACATTTACTGCCTAATGTGACATATGCATTTCGTACATGAATGCATGATCAGATAATGACAGTTGTGATCGGAGTAGCCACCGAGAGCTAACAGATAATGTCACTTGCCACATGTCACCATATTGTAAAATCACTAATTTCTTTCCAAATTCAAGTCTAATTTCTACCCCAATTTCTCTCCAAATTCCAATGGCTCAATTTAATAAATCCCAAAATCATTTACTTCAATATTTCAGTACCATTGGGCAGAAATTTCCAGTACCAAAATTTTTTCCGAAATTTTTCGGTCCGAAAATTTTTTCCGAAATTTTCCAGAAAATTTCCCAAAATTCCCCTAAAATATAAACCACATAACAATCCACTCCAATTAAATTTTCAAGCCCATAAACCACATTTTCCAAAATAAAATCTCATTTAGG
>JANVCL010000004.1:1521916-1555551 GCA_026546855.1 Erythroxylum incrassatum | reverse complement strand
TAATTTACCTAAAATTCCTCAAATAATTCGATCAGCAAACTAAACCTCAAAATGAAATAAACAAGCTTATTAACTATATAAAAGAAATCGGGGCCCAACAATAGTAGATGGGCTAACAGGATCATTAAAGGAACTATAGTCACCATCCTGATCAGCCACTTTGTCTGTACTTCCTGAACACAAGGAACAAATTGATTATATAAAGGAGGTGGAGTATAGGGGAAATCCCCCTGCAAATTTGAGTTAGTATCTATGTATTTATGGCCTTGCAATTCTAAAGCAGCAAGCAAAGAGGCAACAAAATTTGTCAATTCAAAAGTTCCATCTTGAAAAGAAATTTGAAATTGCAGGCTCTTTGATCAACACAAGAAGTCAAAGACAATGGAAAAATGACTTTTATTATGAATTATTGATTTGTGAAAAAAAGTAAAACAAAGCTAAAACTTGGACATTAACAAAAAGTATGAAGTCATACTATTGTACATTTTGTAAGATAACATACCTTAGAAATGCTTATAAAATAGGATAAAACAACATCTTTGTAGCTGTGCAATTGCAATGCAACTTCCCATCTTAAGGTGGGAGGTTGGAGAATTGGTACCTAAAGGGGTTAACCCTACTATGGAACCTATTTGGTTCCTTATAGACACAGGAAAAAAGTAACTTATAAATAGTTCTAGAAGTTACTCATCACAAAAATATGTCCATTTGTAGCATAATATAATCCATTTCATAAGTTAAATCAAAATTTAGACACTTAATCTCTACCCATCAAAAGAGCAAGAAGTTATACATAAATATAATCAAACACCATGATTCATTGTCAAATTAATAGGAAATTTTGAAGAAAGTAACTGGTTAATTAAATTGATACTTGAATTAACTCAAGCAATGTCTTAGACTTCACCTATCATATCACCAGATGACTACTGCTATGAGCATTCATCCTTAGATTCTCCCCTGTGTTTAGAAAGGGTGGGCCACGTATGTAAGGTGCTCTTACCATTAACATTTATTGAAGTGAATTCCTAATTACTATCAAACCTACAAATAAGGTGCCTCATATGCTGATTTTCGCTCAAGATGGGTAGTGTTGACATTGGAATCATATAAAGTCACATGCTGATTTTCGCTTAAGATGGTTGACGTTGGAATCATATAAAGTCACATGTGATTGCTTCATTGTCTCCAAGCTTTGAACAACTTCTTTTAAACCCCAAAAGCTTAAACTCTAGTTAAAGTTTTCATGTTAAATGAGAGTACTTATGGCCAAAAATGAACCTTCCACTCTAAGAGACGCACTTTCACTATCATTAGGAAGTGCATCTTTGCCAATACCATGAAACCTTTAATTCCCCCCTTTGCGCCCTAAATCCTCCCTGACTTGCTTGATCTAGATGGTAGGAAAACCACAGATTCTTTATGGGTGGCATTCTAAGTGGACATTCAGTCACCGTAAGTGTGACGCACCATTATGTCCCTGTATCTGAATTAGGCAATTAGCCAAATATCCTAAATGGTGCCTGAAATCAGGCCATCCTTTAAGAGTAAGAAGAATAATATAAGAGATAGTTTACATGAAAAGTAACAAAATCTTATGCAATACACGTAACATCATTGCATGTACGCAGTGCTAACCATAGGCAAAGGCAAGAAAGACACTTGCCTAGGATTCAGATTTATTAGAAACCCATTTATTATAAGAGTTGAAAATTTTTAAAAATTAATTTATTAAATGAATTAAAAGTTTAAAAGTTAGTAAATCTATTCATAAAAAATGATAGAAATTGAAAAGCCAATAAATCTACTCAGGATGTTTATATGTACCAAAAGGTTTCTTTAGACTTTACCTTGTAAAAATTGAAAAGAAAAAATTTATAGTTAGTTTCTTATTCTAAATTTCAAGCTCTATTGAATAAAGTTAAAGAAGAATTCGGTTCCAACCATCAATTAAGTGGTCTAACGATTTTATTTCAATCTTGTTAAGGAAAAGAAAAGACTAAGTTCTTTTTATATTTCTCTTTTATATTTTTTATTTGCATTTATTTTAGATGTGTACATTTACCCGAGTTAAAGGATGATGGAGATACACACATGTACATTATACTTCAAAAAAAGGAAAATTTGAAATCAATTAGTTAGAAATATTTGTAATATTTTTATTAACAATAATATAGTTATTAATATAATAACAAAATATTTTGTTATTGATTTTATTTTAATATAATATAATAATAAAATATTATTAATAAATATTTATTAATATCAATGATATATTTTATTAATATTAAAATAATATATTGATCTTGACACTATTATTAATAATTTTGCATATAAAAATGTACAGTAAATTATTTTTCATGATCATTTGTATGTTTTTTAGTGCAATTCTCTTAGTGTTTTGCAATATGATATTATTGTTCAATTATTACTACTATTACTATTTTGTTGTTGCTAGTACTATTTTTAATGATTTTGTTATTGCTGACATTTGTAAAATTTTAGTTGTTATTATAATCATTTAGTATTTTTTGAGATGTGAACTTAAGATTTATATAAATATTAAATTTTAATAATAAAAATAAGCTTTTAGCCCTTCTTTTTTTTTTTTACAAAAGGAAACTACAATACTAAATCAACACTCTGTGGTACACTGCGCCTTGCGCATCTCGGCGGAGGAGCTCCTAGATTCCCAACGGGGGCTCTTGTAGGATATAAAGGCCCAGCCTACAAACGCCAGCGAGGCTAGCGAGGCTGTCCATGCACTGGTTTCCTTCCCTGAAAACATGTTGTATTTAAACTGTCCACTCCCTGTGCAAAAGTTGTTGGATCCCTATCACCAAAAAAGAAACCTTTGTCAGTACCACGAGTGGAGCAGAAGAATGTTAATAACCTCAAGTAAGTCGACTTCGACCACAACTTGGCGATAACCCAAGTCCTAGGCCAGCTTGAGGCTCGAGTGCACCCCCCAATAACTCCGCAGCTAACAGCGAACCCCTAGCGAGGTTCTGTTGGAACCCCCCTCACCAATCCCCATTCCAATCACGAAGCAGTCCCTCCGAGGAAATCGTTGCAGAACCGGGGTTCCAAGCAAATTGACTTTAACCCATCCCTCCGCAGGCTTAGTCCACCCCACGATAGTACCCACCGGTAAGCCCTGTGCTGGAAAAACACAATTCTTCATCGCCTTGGCTCGTGCAATCTACCATATGTAATCTAGAATAACTCTGTGACCCTCTTCTAGTCAATCAAAATCCGGCTCGAATAGGAAACTGTTCCGCCATTTCTAGAGGAACCAACAAGCGACACCGAAGATTGTGGCCCATGCTTCCTGCTGCACCTGAGCTTCCTTCGTGAGGTTACACGACAACTATGTGTCCTCCTCCTGCTGGAAAAAATTTGTTTCTACCACTTCTTGAGGAAATTTACTCCATATAGCTTTAACTCTCAAGCAGTCCCGTATCACGTGGGCAGTGTTCTCTTCCTGCCCAAAGAAGTGGCAACTACTGTCTATGGCAATATGTCGAGCCACGCGCTGTTGATTCGTCAGGAGTCTGCGTTTAGCAATTAGCCACAGAAAAGACCTAATGCGTTGTGGGCCTGCCTATTTCCATATAATCTCCCACAGCCTGTGTCTGCTGTCCGTGGGGTGTCCTTGATTAACTCATAAGCAGACGCCACAGTGAACTCGCCGTGAGGGGTAGGTTCCCATATCAGGCTATCCTCTCCCATACTCTTGACAATAGGGCATAAGTTCGCAAGTGTCATACAAACCATGGACAGGAGAAACTGTTGGAACTTATGCTAGAGCCAACCGCTGCTTTCATTAGTTAGGTCCGCGACGGTAGCCAATCTAAGGGTATCTAGGACTAGAGAGGACACTACTTGAATAAGAGGGCTCCATCCATCCAACCAGTTGTCCAGCCAAAATAAAACCCATCTCCCATTCCCCAGAGTCCATTTGATCCCTTGCCAAACCCATTGCTAGGACGACAAAATCCCTTTCCAAACTGTCGAAGCCCCAGACTTGGAGAGCGTGATGGGCAGATGTGTAGTATCGAGTCGATATTTAGCACGAATAATTTGAACCCAAAAGGCTGTAGGTTTAGTGAGTAGGCCCCACCTCAATTTAGCCAGTATAACACGTCGTTCATAGCCCAAATGCGTTTAATGCCCAACCCCTCTGTCATTTTAGGCTTACACATTGACTCCCAGTTGACCGGGTGCATCTTTCAGTGGTCAGTCGAGGATTCCCATATACAGTTACGCATGATTTTTTCCAGATCGTCACACAATTGATGCAGGAGCTGAACCGTTTGCATGGTGTAAAGATGCATCACCGAAAGGACAGTCTGGGCTAAAGTAACCCTGCAGGTTAAAGACAACATCTTGGCGCACCACCCTGTCAATTTCTTCTAAACATTATCCAGGATATGTTGATGTGCCTGGTCGCCTGCTCGTGGATCAAAGGAACCCCTAAATACCGGCCTAGATTAGACGTGCTGGCAACCTGGAGCCTGTGGATTAGGTGCCTCGCAGTTTCTTGAGAAACGTTCTTAGAGAAAAAATTTGAGTTTTGGCTTTGCTAACTTGCTGCCCGGACGCTCTGTATAATGTTTCCAACTTATTAGCTATAATCTGCATCTGTCATTCCTCAGCTTCCGCAAAGAGCACAAGGTCGTCGACAAAGAAAAGGTGAGAAATGGGAGGTCCCGTGTAGCCCAGCTTGATCGATTTCCAAACCCCCCGGTTCACCTCCGACGAAATGAGATGGCTTAGTCTCTCCATGCAGAGGATAAAAAGATAAAGTGAGAGAGGGTCTCCTTTTTTGATACTGTGTGAAGGCTTGAACGACTTGGAGGCTGATCCTTTCCAGATAATCCTCAGAGAAGTAGTTGTGACACACTGCATAATGACCCAAATTAAATTTTTCAGAAGGCCCTCCAGAGTCTCCTGAATAAATTGCCACCAAAGTCGGTCATAGGATTTTTCTACATCCACTTTGATGGCGAGGTATCCAATTCTACCTATTTTCTTCCTCATAGAGTGGATCACCTCCTAGGCTATAATAATATTATTCGTGATATGCCTGCCCGGAATAAAGCTGCATTGGGTTGCTGCTGCTAAATTGACCATGTGGATTTTCAGACGGTGCACCAAAACTTTTGAAACAATCTTATATAGCACATTGCACAGGCTAATTGGCCGAAATTGGGAGACTTGAGTCGGGGCTGGGGTCTTAGGGATAAGAACCAGAAGCGTGCTATTTAAATCGAGTTCTCAACTATCCTTCTGGAAAATTTTCTGAATGAAGTCCACCATAACCCTTCTTTAAAATGTTAAGAAAGGGCTTGCATGTATGACACACAAAACTTTAACGATTGATCGTTAGTGTAAATGTGCAAGTGTAACGAGAGAGAAAGTACTAATGCCACTTCAAGTTTTGCAAGGCACTTATGGAGGGTATTTTTCAGCATTCTTGGACAAGGAAATCACAAAATCAATTGTTAATCATAAAATAGGTCAAGGATTGGGATATTATTTTATTATGGTAATTAGTTTTAATCAAATTAACATTACAATTTGGTATCAATATAGATGAGTTTTGTTCAATTGAACTTAGGTATAATAAAATTGATTTTTAGTTGTAATTAGTTAAGAGATTTTTATATCTTAAATAAAATTGTTTCTCAAAAACAAATTTGATGTTGTTATAATATATTATCCATCTCCATTTCGTAAAAAAATTGAGTAGCTAATCTTCTTTTCAAATTTTCATCTTTAAAAATGACAAAATGATTTTAAGGTGTAATATAAAAGTTCTACTTATATTACATTAATATTTTATTAAATTATATCACAATTTTATTATTTTAACACTTTAGTGTGTATCTTACAATGATATTAGATATTGGAGAAAATATAATTTTTTAATTCTTCAAATTCCATAATTAATATTTTTTTGAAGTAAGTTCCACAAATTAATATTGTCAATTAAATCTTAGCCTAGTCGTTAAAGGAATTCAAGAAAAAACAATTAATCTAGTGAACTATTTTTTAAAAACTTGTTAGAACATTTGGATGTTGTAATTTTGTTATTTAATTTATATATTTATTTAAAATCATTTAATTTAAACATGAAATATCAATTTTAATTTTAGTTTCAATTATTTTAGTCCTCTTATGTTATAAAAATCTTTTAGTATTATATTTATTTTTCATCTACATTAAAAATTAATAATTTGTTATCAAATATTGTAAAGTTTAAATTCAAATAGTATATTGCAAGTTTATAATAATAAATATATTAAGGGCCCATTTGTTTTTCCTTTTTTCTTATGTTTTTTGTCGTGGATTTTATTAAAAAGAGAACAAACTATTCAAATATGTATAATTACTTATTGTTGCAATATGTTGTTTCTAAAAGTAAAAAAAAAAAACCACAATAGTTTCACAAAAATATAAGTAAGATTTTTTATACTATTTTAAAACAGGTTTTCTTTAAGAAAAATTGCAACGAAATTGTTTTTACTTTTTTCTCTTATAAACTTCCTCTAGTAAGCCTATTAAGTAGAAACTTACTTTCTTCTCTCTTACGCCACTAACTAAATTCTTCTCTCTCTCTTACTTATTTGTTCTTGTGATTTTTTGTTGCATAATATAAGATATCTTTTTTACGTTCGTTATTTATCTCCAAAATTGAAAATTTTAACTTTCCTTTTTTCTATCCATGAAGGAAGCGAAATTAAGCTTATGTTTTTCAACAAGTGAGTTTTTAAAATTATTTTGATAATTTTATGATTATATTGAAAGTTGTTTTCATTGAATTATGTTATTTTTCTTGTTTTTTGTTTCTCATTTTCTATTGATGTTTTTTTTCTGTGTATTTCTAAATTTCTTGATTTGTCATTTTTCTACATTTTGATTTATTGTTTTTCTACTTTTATGTGTTTTTGTTTTTTTGGCTTTTACATTTTAGTGTTTTTTGTTTTTGCGTTTCTAATTGCTGCGTTTCTAGTTTTTAAACTTTATTATTTTTCTGCATTTTCAATTTTTTTTCAACATTTATGTTTTATTGTTTTCCTTCTTTTTTGGTTTGTTGGATCTTAACAAAATTTCATTAGGCAATAATACTTGGTTTAATATTTAGATCATAGATTAACAAAGACTATTTTTCTCTTCACAAGTTTTAGAGTAAAACAATATTCTAAATACATAGAAATTTGGGTAAATAGGATGACTAATATTTTTCCTTGCAGTCAAACTGCAATTATTACCCTTTCAATGTTATTTACTAGGATTGACTCCCCTTCCAATATTAAAAAAATGTAAAAATAAACCGTAGAGAAGTAGAAAGTAAATAAGTTCCCCCACCCCCAAAAAATAGGGGTAGAGTTGCATTATATTGATTAGTATCGTAATCTTCTTAAAATATTATGTGTTACTTATTTGATAAGTATTTTATATGTAAATTATAAATAACTCTCGAGTTCTTTTCAAAATATTAACAAATTCAATGAATCAATTTCTTATATCTCCATAAGGTGTTATATTATTTTAAATAAACGTATTACTTATGATTAATTTTTAATAACTCTTTGCTCATATTATTTTCTTTATATGTTAGGTAAGTTCTATTAGGTTGATTCAAAATTTACCAATATGTTTGAATTTTTTTCACCTTATTAAAGTGAGACATGTCGTTTGTGAGATTATAAAAGAAGAGGAAAACTTCAAGGGCCGCGAGAATTGTTTAACTATAAACATTCTTTATTAAGAAATGTTATTAAAAGATATTTTGATGTACTAAAAGCAAGATTCTTTATACTCTTAAATATATATCAAGTTATGATATGAAGAAATAAAAATGCACCATTATTGCTAGTTGTGTTAAACACATTTATATTAGAATGTATGGACAAAGTAATGAATTATTTGACAATTATGTTGAAAAGGAAAGTGAAAATAAAGATGAGACAAGTAGATTGTAATATCATTCCAGCACAATTTTGAAGTATGTTTTGAAAGAGAGATAAAATTGTTAGACAAATATGAAATAATTATATTAGTTTTAGTTAATTTATCTTTGTTTTGTAAATGATATTACTATTATGTTTTGAAGAATTATAATATAGTAGACGTCTTTTATTTATTAGAATGACTTAATGTAATTTTTTAATATATAAAATTTATTATATACAATTAATGTGCAAATTTCTATAATTATATAAATATGCATATATTTTATTTCTAACTATAGTGAGAATTATTAATTTAAAAACATAATATAATATATTAAAAATAATTAATATAAGAATACATTTAAAAATAAAAATAAGATGATAAAATCAAATATGTTTTTATTTTTAGTTTTCTTCAAGTTTTATATTAAAAATCTGAACAAAACATATACTTTTTATATTAAAATTAAAAATTAAAAATTAAAAATTACAACAACAAAAAAAGCAGAAGTGGAAGTACACGAGTCTTAAGTTAATTATTGCCAATATATGCAGAAATAGTTTTTATATAATAATAAATAATAATATGATTTGATTAAATAAAATAGATAATAATATCAAATGGGTGATTTTCCCGATCTAACTAGGTGGACCGGTTAAGAGCTGAAGTAAGTGGACCGATGTTACGACAACGAGTTGAACCGGCCCACGTCCTTCTGTCGAGTCGACCGAACCTTAAAAATTCTGCCACTTCCCACATAGTGACCCGCTTCAGCTCTAGGGAGGAAGCTAAAATAAGCGGTTGCTCAAAACCCGAGAAAATTATCAATCTCAGTCGCCGAAGCCTCGCTCCATAATTACCATTAATGGAGCAATCTCTAGAGACAGAAGAGTTCACTCTTGTCGCAAGAAAACCCAACTTCGGTCTCCCAACAGCTTGCCCAATTTGCTTGCCGATTTATATCTATCTCAAATTCGCTCGCTTCCCTTTTCACTTGGATTTCAACTCTTCTTATCCTGATTCAGGTACTTCTTTCTCGGAACTCAGTTATTTGTTGTTGGAATTTACTAAAGTTTGAATCTTCTGGCTTCTTCATCAAACCGCCAGCTTTGCTCAAGACCTCATGTTACTCCTTTATTTTGATACTTTTAGATTTCCATCATATTTATAGTCATCTGTATTTCGTCAACGCTCTTGGCTGATTGTTTTCCAATGTGAAACTTAAAACCTACTTCTCCAATGTGATCAAGATTCGGTTTTTATCGTTGGCATGAAGAAATGTAACTTGCATATTGATATTGAATCCATAATTAAGTTTTTATTAGTTTTGGCTTTTAATGAATTTTATAACTTGCCTATCAAGGTTGGGACTTTATGATGCTTTTATATATATATATATATATATATGGATTATGTTTTCTTTTTGTTTCTCTTTTTCTGGTGCTTCGGTTGGATAATTTGTTTTGTCCGAGGTTTTATTCATAATCATTAGGTTTGCCCCAGTGCATATTATGTCTAGTTGACAGTGCTTGACTATATTATCTTCGAATTGGTGCTGTATTTTTAGGAGGGAAGTCAGGAATGGTGTTATACTTCTCCCAGCAAATTATGGACTTATTCCTGCATATTCATTCCTCCGCCACTATGCTTTATTAAAATAGTAATTCTGGTTCTTTTGTGTTCTAGATCAAATTCCTTACATTGAGTCAGGTACTTATGTGACCTATAATAATGAGAATGGAGGTGTTATTCAACGTCTGAAGGAAGATGGCATTGTTGACTTGGATGCTGACTTCCAGTCCCTCCCAGAATGGATCTCAATGGATGCAATGGTTAGTTCCTGGCTTGCAGATGCAATCATGTATGAACTCTGGCTGGGATCGGATGGAAGTTCTGCTCGCAAGATTTATTATTCAGATCTTCCTTGGTTAATAGGAAAGGTTCTTTTCATGAAGCAAGTCCGTGATGTTAAGCAGCGACTTGGGATATCCAAAGAGAATGTGGAGCGTAGGGAAGAACAGGTTGAAATCTTTGGTCTTTTTGATATGCAAGTTGTTGCATACTTATTGTCCCTCCTCTCTCTTTGCCTCACACACGCAGAGATATGCATGTTTTCTAGTTTTCACTTTTCAACAACGAACATAAGTTCAGTAGTATGTATTTGGGAGATGATACCATTTTTGTTACTCCTTTAATTGATTGTCTATTACAATTAACTTTTGCAGGGAGATTTATACTTAATTTGTTTTGTCTTTATGAACAGATATACAGGAGAGCTAAAACTGTTTTTGGAGCTTTGTCAACAAGGATAGGCGACCAGAAGTTTATTTTCGACAGGTAAAGTTTCTAAATATTATGGTGTGTGCATTTATTAAAAATGGTATTTTAGCCTCATTCTTGTCATCGCATTTGAGCTTGTCGTCTGAAGCTTCCACGATTCTAACCTGTGATTTTGTTATGCAACTGCACTGTTTCTCTCATGCAGACCAACAAGCTTGGATGCAGTACTCGTTGGGCATTTACTTTTAATTCTTGATGCATTACCTGTAAGTGAACTTGAGAAATTTTCTTATCCTGATCTGTATGGAAGCCAAATGGGAGTCCTTGCATGGCTAATTTTCAAAGTAAAACATGATTTGAATATCTTTGGTTAATGATGCAAAAGAAAAGGCAAAGGCAATAGATCATATAATTCTTTAGTTCAACCAAGAGAGAACTGTATTGGAGCTTGGCGGATTATTTGCTTCGCTAGTTGAGAGGGGGGCTTGATCACTTTCAGCAACTGTTAAAACTTGTATGGTGTGGCCTTGTCAGCAAGGAGACGAAATTGATGTGATAAAAAAAGAAGCTAAATGTAGACTAAATTTGGGTTATCAGATATAAACAATGTTAGCAGTGTCAGTGCTTAGCTAAATAATCACAGATTCACCTTTTTTGACGAGTGACTTGAATATTCTTTTTAACAAGCTGACAGACTATTTAATCCCCCACTTTTTTTTTCCTATTTTTATCGCCTCCCCGAGGATCTACCTTCTAAGGCTCACAATTGACATGAGTTCAGTTTCTATCACAAAGAATTTTTGCTGTCCAGCTACTCTATTTTTTTCAATTTTATAGCCACTATTGTTTTTACCTTGTATTGAGGAGGTATTGGTGCTCTGACCTCTTTTCCTTTTCCGTGTTATCATGTTTTAATAGGATTCATCAGCGATAAGAAGCACACTATTGGAGTACAGTAACCTGATTAAATATGCTGAAAAACTTAAGGAAGAGTACTTGGATACTGCTTCATCTTCCTCTTCTGATGCTCAATTCAACTCTCAATTTTCATCATCTACTCGAAGAAGAAACCCAACAAATTCAGGTAAGCAATTTCAAATGCTTGTTTTTGTTCTTACTGATTGATAACACTGGCTTTTGACTTAATTAAATAAGCTAACTTACTCTGTTCTATATGCTTCACGTAAAGATATCATATATATCTCCTTTTTTCATTTAGAGCCCTTGGTCTATTGTTTTTTCTTTCTTCAGGTTCAAAACCCAAAAGAAAACCCAAAAGGGAAAAGACAGAAGAGGAAAAAGCTTTCAGTAGAAGAGCAAAATATTTTTTGGTGACGCAGTTGGTTGCGGTTCTACTTTTCCTGTCAGTGATGGGTGGATATGATTTTTCTGAGGCAGAGGTTGGAGATGATGATGATGCCTTCACTTATGACTGAAAAGAAAACGTTTTACATAAATTGTCTTACCAGTTACCATCACAAATTTTTCCATCACTACTGAAGTGATGATTCTGCTCCTTAGTAAACGTGGGTTTGACTTTTAGATTTTGAAGCATAGATTTTGAAGTCCATATATTACTTTTCATACGTTTCTTGGTAGTGAGCTGAAAATGGGTTCTATGAACATGTTGTTCATATCCTGTTCAGAGGGGATGACCTACATATTTTACAGGATGCCTGTTCATGGCATTCAAGTTGCGTTTAGAAATCCATTTTGCAAGTAATTAGAGGCATACATGCAATTAAAGTGATTCTAAAGAGCATTAAAATATGTGGACTTGGTGTCCCCATATTGCATGTATGGGGACACTTGTTGCAGATCAAGTAGAAATGCAATGCAAGGTTAGCATTTCAGTCCAAATCATTCCAGATATATCTCGAGTTTAGTTTTGCCCCTTCTGCTTATTTTTTATCAGACTGGTATGTTTAGTAGGAACAACAATGGCTCTATGTAATATGCGAACACATTGATATCCATGAAAAAAACTACCTACAGGAGTATCTTAAATTAGTGTCCCCAGTCCCACCCGAACTGGGTGGTGGCTACTTGACATTCTCCCACTGCTTAACTAGTTCGCCATATCCCTCTGTAGAGCCTATAGCAAATTCAGTAAATGAGCTAATTGCAACTGACATTCCAGCGCACAATACCCTTACAGCAACCTCGGCCATCTTCTCTGTAGTCATCACCTGTTCTACTTCACCATACTCTACCAAATCCATATTATTATTATTCCCCCTGGACTCATGTCTCGTTGAGCTTACTGGTACCCTGTGATTATCATCCCTTAATTGCTGTGCGTATAGAGACCCCATCCCCGCTGCAAAAAAATCTAGTCCATCTAGCACCGCCTTCTCTTGAATGGCATCAAGAAGCCTTGACCATTGGATGCAAAATCCAAAGATTGGAATGGTCACATTAGACCGTCGTGGGGAGAATGGTAGCTTTGTTATGTCAGGATCAGACCTAATACATCTCAAAAGCCAGCCGGACAATGCATGCGCGTAAGATCTCTGTGAACTGATCCATGCCTCAAAGCAAGCCCGCCAATTTCTGAGCTCTGTTTCAAGATTGACAGCAGATTTGGCAAGCCTCTGAGGATCAGCAACTGAGAAGGAGGTTCGCCTCTTCATGTCCAGTTTCGAAGGTGTGCCTGCTAGTAGGAGCTTGGCCTCATCTAGTGTCCGTTTCTGTGATTGGTGACATTCTGCCATTATTTTCCACATCCTTGCTAACCTGTAACGTGTGAACAAGTGAGTAACGTCATGGTCAGTATACGAGTGATTTTTGGAGCCTGGAACAGTGACTTGACTTCCATACCCTTGTATTAAGTCCAGAAGTTGAGGCTGCAGTTCTTCGTCCCTCAGAGTTTCTATTCTCTTTGACACAGCTTCAACAGAGTTAATTGAAACCGCTATCTGAGTATGTAGATCTCTAATGGCTGTTCTTGTTTTATCCACTGCTATGGAATCATCTCCTTTTAGGTCTAGGTTCCTGAGTTGCTTACATTTCTTCTCGTATGCAATTCGTATCCTTTCTCCAGACTATTAAGAAGGTAAAAAAATGAAATTATCGGTTTGTTATTACTGCCCCCTCACACTTTAGGTACTACATAAACAAAGCTATGGTGGTCTATTTATTCTCAAGTATAGGAGTTCTGTTCAAAAAAACCACATACTTTCGAAGCAGAAGCACACCATCAAAAAGACTTAGAAATGCACAAGAAACAGTTGAAAAGCGAGCCTTTCTGCTACGTGCTACTTTTGACTCTGTTTCCGATTTATTTGAGCCATATGAAAGTGATCGTTGTAAAAGCTTGTCATTAGGAAAGTTCAGAAGACGATTGATAGCCATACCTTGACTTCTTCATAGAGTTTCTTTTCCCATATGTACAATCTGTCCAACGTAGATTGGTGACTACCTGAGAGCATGCAAGATTCCTCTGAGAAGTCACTAGTACTTTCGTATTCTTCATCTCTAGAACTTGAAGAATTGACCAAAAATCTTGACGAGGATGACCGAGATGAAGCTGAACGGATCAAAGCTACTGGATTGAGCATTTTTATGGCTGCAAAAGCAGAATACTTTCGGTGGGTATAATGCAATTTCAAATAAATGTAAAGTGTAAACAAACAGGATTGAGCTATAATCAAACTAAAGAAGAATGCATCTTCCCCATGACAATAGGAAAAAATGAAATTACCTTAAATTCATATCAAGGATTTAAAGGGCAAATTTCTCATGAAGGCCTAAAATAAAACGGATACTAGAGAAATTTTGATTTCAACCTGTGAGATCGTTTGAGATTGCCGAGTACTGAACTCTGCTAGACTCCAGCAATGTCGAGACCTCCTTGGCTGCATTGCAAACAATAGTGAACTGTTCTTCAAGGTCCTTGACAACTTCAGTCATACTTGTTGGCCTTCGATTCACGTAAACGGTATAACCTGGTGTTTCTATCTCAGGTTCTCCGTCACCGACCACAACTTCTTGATTGCGGGTTCCAACTTGTCCTGAATTTTGAGCTCGTGATAATTCTACTTTTTCACTGCCTTGTGATTGTGATCCTCTCGGTGCTTTGTCACATTCGCATTCGCATTCACATTCACTTCCACTTTCAGTGTCACTCTCACCGTCATTAACATCTTCAACAAGCACTTCTTCTTTCTCATAATAGGCATCGTCTCTACTTCTTTCCACTGTTGAATTTACCTTGTTATCCATTTCTTGCTCAGTTTCATCCTCTAAGTCAGGGATCCCTTCTTCTTCTCTCACCTGCCTTAGTCCTCTAATGTCATCCATATCCATATTATCAAAGCTATTATGAAAAGGATAACCATAATAGTCAAGTGAAGAAAATGGGTTCCAAAAGCCATCCCATAGTGAGGTTTGAGGTGATGGAGGAGGGATGTTAATCCTATCATTGGACGGATAAGAGAAAAATGAAGAGCTCATCGGTGAGGACTGCATTGCGAAGAATCCATCCATCCCAAAATGATGAATTGGAGAATAGTTATCTATTCGGACTGTTTCCGGCGAGACAGGTCTCTCCTCAACTGAAATTGGTTGGCTGGCCCCCGCCATCAGGAAATTAATTTTCAAAATTGAATTAGGCCCTGGTTGGAGTGATGCAGGCTTCAAAGATTTTGGCGAAATCGAGATGAAACCCGGACTTGTTTTCTTCATTGGTGTAAAAGGAGGGGTTAAGAATGAATCTACCAAGAAATCTCGGGGCTGATCTCCTTCAATATACTCTCTAAGAGCTGCAGAAACTCTTTTCAAGGATTGGATATAAGCCAAGTGTCCAGAGGCAAACCGTGTTCTTTGCTCCACAGCCTGTTTTATGAAACGTTTTCTGTCCCTACATAGCTGAACTGCCTCCTCATCATCCAGCTTCGAGGTAGAACATCCCATTTCTCACCTTCTCTTACCCTTTTCCCTTCACCTCAAAAGTTTTCAGCTTTTGAATCGAAATCAGAATCTCAATGGTATCCCCTTCTTATTTCTAACCAGATTCATAAGGATTTGCACCTGCTGTTCAACATTAACATACAAATTCATTGTTCAACTATAAATACAAACTGAGCATTGATGGAAGTCTTCAAAGTTGAAGACAGCAAGCAATAGCAAAAGCATTTCTATGGGCATAAGAAACTGAAAATAGTTTGATTGAACAACTATTTGGATTCATTCGCACATTTTCAGAGAAGAAAACAATCTTGCAAAGTAGTCGGTTCTTTTCTTAGTCCACAAGTCACAACAAACATTTCTTTCATGACAGAAAGAAATGAAGATCCTTTCAAGATTTCTCTTGCACTTCTCAGAGAACCCCATTATTCAATTATTTAAAATTTCTTTGATAATTAAACTACAGAGAACTGAAGATTGAACTCGATCAAAACCAAAAAAATAAATGAAAAAAGAACCGCAAGGACATGACTCAGTTTTCTGTAAGCCTGAAATTAAAACTTTAAAACAATCAATACATGCAGAGTTACTAGCAAACAACCAATAAAATAACATTTCGAAATAAAATCAACACCAGAAGAATACAAAAGACAAAATGAGAAGAAAAAAGGATGGGTTTAACCAATTAAAGAAGGATCAGAAATGCAAAATGGTTAGTAACAAAAACGAGGTAGCAGTGAGGAGACAGAGCACACGACAAAAGAAGATAAAAGGAGCTTAAAGTAGATGAAAGAGTACACAAGTTTGACTGCCTCACATGGTGAAACCTCCCACTACTTTAAACCACAACTGGAAAAGGGGACTCATTGAATATGAAA
The DNA here is from genome assembly GCA_026546855.1 of Erythroxylum incrassatum. Taxonomy (NCBI): domain Eukaryota; kingdom Viridiplantae; phylum Streptophyta; class Magnoliopsida; order Malpighiales; family Erythroxylaceae; genus Erythroxylum; species Erythroxylum incrassatum. Next base: position 1,539,523 of record JANVCL010000004.1, on the reverse strand, counting down.
CCTAACATTACTCCTCTCAAAAGTTAACAACGAAACGCCAGAAGGAAAAAATTATATTTATGATATTTGAAAACTATGTCACTAAAGAAATCTTTGACATAAATAACCCATTAGTGCTCATACAAAAAAGAGTCGTCAAAAGGTGATATTATCGTCCCCTGAGAGCTTAAAAATAAGATTTATAAACACAATATTAAGTAAAACGCCTGAAACCATCTACGAACACACAATCCGAATCCCATTTACGTAGTTGAATGAAAGAAAACAAGATAACAGAAGATTAAAAAAAAGACAGAGAATAGAAGCGCAATTAAGTAGAGGGAAGAGCAAAGCAAAACAAGTACTTGAAACTAAACGAAGCCCGGATTATAAAAAGAATAAAACTTTCAGTTTAAAGTCTAAGACGGGAATGAAGTGAAGAATCATACCCGAGTGGGCGGGAATTGAATGGAAGCCGAGCTCTGCAGTGCAGCTGGTTGATCACTCGGAAAGAGAGAGAGAGAGAGAGAGACGTTGGGAAAAAGCAACGGTCAAAAACTCATCAAGAGGAAAAAAATAACGTATAAACAAATTATTTGATATTATATTGTTAAAAGTTCTTATGTTCCGGGCACCGAATATGACAAATACACATAATTGCCCTTCGTTCCTTCGCTTATTTCACAAGTGCCACTTTACCACACGTAGCTAATCTCTCGCCTCTTTAAAACCATGGCCAGTCCCAGGTATTCGTAACATTAAGGCTACCCAGCCTATGTGACGCAAATCTTTCTTTAACTATATAAAGTAAAAGTTTTATACTAGCTTATCAAGTTATACCTTTTTTTAATAAGCAACATTAAGCATATTGTAGTTATCTTCAATCTAAGCATATTGTAGTTATCTTCAATCTTCAAATTTGATTGCATAACCCAAGGCCGAGGCGTACTCATTTACTTCAATGTAAGGCTATCTCTAAACCAAATTTTTACACTAAATTTGGTATAAAGTGAAATATTCTTATAGTCTTTTTTCACCAAATTTGGTATTACTCTAACTATTTTACACCAAATTTTTTTCAAAGAATATACCACAATAATTTAGTTTTAACTAAATTAATTTATATTTATACAATATTATTTATTTATTTATTAAAAATAAAAATCATTATTTTAATTAATTAATATATACTTTATATTAAATTAATATTATTTGCAAAATATATTTAATATTGTTGCAACAACAAATTAATAACATACACAAATATAAACTGATTAAAATTTATCATTTAACCTCTAATCATTTGAATTTCTATATCGTTCCCACAAATGTTTAATCAGTATATTACGAAGTTCATAATAAGCTTCTTTATCTCTAATTTGCCTAGGTCTAACAAGGAATTCTTGAAATGTAACTATATCATCTCTATTGATATTAATTTCAGAGACTAGTGTTTTGCTCCAATTTTGTATGGCTACTTAAGTATCACATTCGTCCTCAATGATTATATGGCTCAGTTTTGGTCACGCATTACAACTGAGTACCATCAAAGGCTGCCGAAGCATATCACTACTATTCGACCTTGGAGATCATTACAAGCTCGATGAAAAACTATAATGACAGCTATTGGAAAATTAAGAGGATATGTTCAACAAATTGAAAACTTGAATCCAAGCGGTGCTTCTGAACAAAATGTTGTAAGTGCTTTATTTATTTATTTTTCCTTTGTATGAATTGAAATACGTTTGATTTATACCTTAAATCTAATTTTAAGTTGCATTATTGTCTTATAGTTCGAGAAAGTAAAAGATTTACTCATTCAAGATCCAAAATTTAAAAAAGGTTTCAAATTTGATCATGTATGGCCAATTCTAAAAAATAAGGAGAAATATGCTGATACTAGCAAAGAGAAAGCGTCTGGTCATTGAAAATGATCCAAGTGCAATGAAATGTCACCGTCCGAATCTCAAAAATCAGATAAGTCAATAGGTTCATCTTCATTTTGTATTGATTTAAATGATGATTTTGAAGCTGAAGATCCATTTATTGAAAGAAATGATGAAGCTGATCGTCCTATTAGGAAGAAGAAGAAAAAAACGAAAAAGGAACAAAATGAGGAAATGAAAAAACTTTTCATATCTATGAATAAAGAAATAAAAGGAATGTTTCATGAAAGTCAATATCTTCTTTAAAAAAATTATGAACTTCAGTTGTTACGAGCTCAAAATGAGGCAAAAAAATTAGAGCTGCGCTAAAGACGGGAAGATAACAAAATTTTATCCAAAGATTTAGATTCTATCAAAGATCCAATGATGCATGAGGCTTTCAGAAATGAACAAATGAAAACTTTTGCCAAAAGAGCTCAAGAAGGAGAACCTCAAGGAGAGGTTGGCTCATCTAGTGGCTTTAGTCAATATTTTGATTTTGGAAGAAATGAAGATGACCTTTCAAATTATTAATTATTTATGTTAAATTAATATTTCAAGCACTTTAGTTTTACTTTTAAGTTGATTGTTGTAATTTTAGTTTGATTATAAACTCAAGTCTGATTTTCGTTGTAATTTATTAAGTTTGGTTGTAATTTCAAATATTTTTATTGAGTTTTAATTTTTAAAATCAATGGTGTGGTTTAAATTTATGTACTTTTTATTTCAAATTTACTTTTTGTTCTTAACATATTTTATTAATGAATTTATAACACTTATAAATAAGAATTATAAATAAATATTAAAAATAAATTTAATATTATATTCAATATTAGGCTCGTTTTAAATGTCTCAATGAGATCTTTGTAATGATATATTTTGTGTAAAGTAATAAATATGTTAACTTTAATTACAAAGTAAATTATGTAAATAAATCAATTTGAGATAATGACATAAAAGGAAATGCTAAAAAGTAAAGTAATAAAGTTGTCTTTTTATACCTTTGCTGCAATTAATAGTAACACACCAAATTCATTGCACCAAAAAATTTAGTATTTTGGTGTCTTGGTTGGAGTGAATTTTTTGCACCAAAAGGTGCCTTGGTTGGAGATGGCCTAAGAATGGAAATTGTACCTACTTCTTGTTGTACTTCTATTTACCCTCTTTATTTTTGTTATTATTGTTCATATTGTGGACTTAGTGCTTTCATATAATAGTAGAGAATGTGGTTAAAATAAATTGTAAAATTTTAAAATAACAAATGAAGATATAAATTTTAATTTTTGTAATATTAAAAATATTATTATATGTTGATAAGAATTTAAAACATTTCATTTTTTACTTACTCTTTAATTTTTATTTCTTATTTATTATATATCAATTTTATAGCGGTTTATTATTATTTGAATCTTTAAACTTTAAACATTTTTTTTAACTAGTTCGATATCCATTCGCTTTTTAAAACATTGTTTAAAACTTAGCTAAAACAACACAAAACTAAGATCCCTCCTTCACTAATTGGCTGAAGGTAGGGTGACATTTCAAATCTGGTCAAATCCAGCTAAGTTCGAAGCCAACAAACCAGGTTTGAATTGATTGAGCTTTCACACTTTGGAAGACCAGTCCAAACGACCTGAACGCACTCATCAAAAGAACATCGTTTTGATGTAATTGTCCAAAATTAACAATTCAGGTAGAGTTCCTACAGCACGAAAACAAGTTGTCCTAACAAGGCAAGAGTATCAATCCAAGGGTCGTATCAGTCATATGAATGGACATAGGAGACAACTAATGAAGCTTCATTCATCATCGAACTGAAAAAACTAAAAAGAAAACAAGATTACACGCCAAATATGAGTCAATTCCATCTAATTCATTCAGTAACTAAGCAGAAATGAGTAATATTGTGTGCTATATTATTCGAATTGCGTAGGAATGATACATGTCCAGTAATCAGCATATTCTCTATCAGTTCAAGAATGCTACAATTCTGCAATCTGCAACTAAAGCAATTACAAAGTTTTAAGAACAGAAAAAAAAGGAAAGAAGGATGCTTTCTTTGATACATCTGGGAAAGTCCCAACAAACAATATCCACCAAGCCACCAACCACAAAAATCTTCTGACTTTTGGACATGATAGGTCTCCATTTATAGCATCAATTGATCAATATATATATGGTAACACGGTAATGGTTCAAGTAACGAACAAAAGTGCTAAGCAAAACAGATCATAAGAATCATAATGAACAAGATACCCTTTTCGGTACCCGACCTCACAACCAAAGATTCTGTCATAGTCATCGTCGTGCATCGGCCTTCTTTCCTCCCACAGAATAATAACTAAGATACCACCTCACAAATTTCTTCAACCCTGCTTGCAGGTCTGTGGTAGGCTGATACCCAAGTTTCCTCTGAGCAAAACTAATATTGGCATGTGTGAATTGAACATCCCCATTTCGAGGTAGCTTCATGATATTCCTTTTAGCTTTCACCTTCAATAGCCTTTCCAAAATACTCACAAGATCAGAAACTGGTACTGGAGATGTGTTCCCCAAATTAAACACTCTCAATTGTGCAGGACCCTTCTTTTTCCCTCCACTTCCAGTACTTTTCTCCGCAGTATCTAATGCAGCCAAACATCCCTTAACAATATCATCAATGTAGGTGAAATCTCTAGCAACAGTACCATGATTTGCTGCTTCAAAAATTGGTATTTTCTTCCCTTTCAAGATATCTCTGGTGAAGAAGAAATACGCCATATCTGGTCTGCCCCATGGTCCATACACAGTGAAAAATCGCAACCCAGTAAGCGAAAGACCATAGATATGATTATAAGTATGTGCAATTTCCTCTCCAGCTTTCTTAGTAGCAGCATATAAACTTGCAGGTTGATCTGTTCTATCTTTCTCTGAAAAGGGTACCTTAGTATTAAGACCATAGACCGAACTAGACGATGCCCAGACAATCGCAGGTTGTGGGTTCGCTTCTTTACAAACTTCTAACAAGCTAACAAGACCAGCGATGTTACTATGTACATAAGACCCAGGATTTTGCATTGCGTACCTAACCCCAGCTTGAGCAGCCAAATGCATCACATGAGAGAAACGCACAACCTCGAACAGCTTCTTTAACAAACCCACGTCGTTAATGTCTCCTTCGACGATGAACACTCCTGCTCGTTCAAGAAGCGCTTGTCGATCCCGTTTCAATGACGGGTCGTAGTAGTCGTTGAAATTGTCAAGCCCAACTACACCATCGCCTCGTCGTTTCAGAGCAGCTGATACGTGGGTCCCAACGAAACCGGCAGCTCCGGTGACCAGCACCGACATCCCGTTCCGAGACCGGATTCTGGCAGACGACCTGACCCGTTTTTCCCAATCGGGTCCGCCCCAAGAGGACGTGCGAAGCGAACGGCGTGATGGATCGGACGGTGAGTGACCGACGGTCGATGACGGCGAAGAAGACGGGGATCGATAAAAGAAGATGAAAATCAAGCCAACGAAGACGAAAGACCAGAATGTGAGTTTGGTCAACCTCAACCTACCATAAGAATAAGCAGATTTCTCCATCTTGAATTTGCCAGGTGTTGAAGGGGTGTGGTCAAGATGGGACATTTGCTTCATCTAGGACATAAAAGATGAAGTTTTTAGGGTTTGAGATTGATCAGAGAAACTGGTTAGTGGTGATGACGACGAAGAGAAACAAAAAGGGTCTTGCTTGGTTGGCTGATTTGTGTGTTCTATGCCTTTTACTTTTCAGCCATGGAAATATGGAATCTTTCTAGTTTCTTGGACGAATGGTTTAAGTGAAGTTTCTGTTTCTGGGTTTATAAGTACCTTTCACATGAATTAAAAAAGCGTAAAGCTTTTGATTGATTGTGTCTGTTCCGTTTAACAAATGGTGATTAGAGCATTCAAAAATGGAGGGTAGAGAGATAGTGGGAAACTTAACAGAAAGAGAGAGGGAGGGTAATTTTTGAATTTTAGGTTATTTTGGATATGAAGAAGAGCCCAAAACCAAAAAAACAGAACTGCGGTTCCTTTTTTTTTTCCTCTTGTTAGTGTTTGGATCAAATCGACGAGGTAAAAATAAGATAGAAGAAGAATGAAAATTTCAAAATGGTGGGTGCTAGTCAATGCTTGACTCTCTAATTTACTATCCTTCAAGCAAGAATTTAATTGGTTAGGAGTCCCAAGAATTTTGGAGGTCTTAGGTTATATTCTCCTATAATTAAGGAGATGAGTGTAGATTTGTTCTTTATTTAGTGAAAGGATTTAATGAGTTTTGCTAGTATAGGAGAATGAGAAAAGGTAGCTTAATAAAGAGAAGTGAGTATTTCCTAGATCTCATACCCTTGAAATGTGTGAGGGATTTTTGAAGATTCTAGATTTTTAAATTGCCAATAGTAATTAATTCATAGGAATTTAATTACTTATGAAATTTTTCAAATTTTATTTAATTTTTAAAAATATTATAAATTTGCTTTAATTTTTTAATTTTTAATAAAAATAACTCAATTTTAAAAGTTCCGTTAATATAAATGAGGTGACAAATTACACTATATTAATATTTAGTCATATTTGTCACTTATTATATTATTTAATAAATTAAAATAACAAATTCTTTACAATAAATATAAAAAAATATATGAAAATGTGTATTCGTAATAATTGTCAATTGTAATTTATTGATAAAAATCAATAATGTTAATAATAATTTCAAAGAAATGCTTTTAACCATCACAAGAAATTCAATTATTAGTTACTATTCATTCTCATTTATTTTTCATAAATGTAATTACATGCACTATATGCAACTTGTTAACTATCTCTTGATAATCAATTCATTGCGGTCTTGATACAATGGTGCTATTTATTTCAAAATTAATTTTCAGTTTGAACAATTAAAAATAATAATAATAAATTTGTTTCTTTTATTAAATTAAAAAAATATTATACTAAAGTATTGAATATTTAATTGAACCTTTTTCATACCTTTCGTAATCAACATTGAAACTTTTGATTATTTGGAATTATAATTCAGCAACTTATGTTATAATCATTTGTTAGTGGAATTTTAATTCCATCTTAGTATATTCATATGTCTGACCATAATGAAATTTATATGGTTTGGGTCCAAACTTTATAATTTATGATGCTGATAGGTTCTATGCCATTATCAATAAAATGTTAATTTGGCAAATTTAATTTTCAATTGAATGAAGGAATTTTCTCTTTGACAGTCAAATAATTCTTTTTATTTTATGTCACTTTAAATATGGAGTTACTAACAAGTAGGATCCCTAAGAATAGAAATTGGAATTATAAATTAGATTATTTAATTTCAATTTTTATCTTTGTAGTCCTACAAATATTTATTAATTTAAAAATTTTATAGTTCAGTGCTAGTAGGAACTTTATCTCAATTTAATAATTTACTATACATTAGAAAATGATGATTTAACGTGAGAATTTATGTCTCGTTGATAAAATTTGTTTATTATTTTTTTCTCAATTCATTAAGAATATGTTCAACTTGTTTAGTAAATTACTTATTAGTTAATTTTAGCGGATTGAAAGGTTTTAGATGCTTTCACTGTATCAAACTACTAATAATTATATGTAGTAATTAGTTGAATGGATTTGTAGATTAAACTCAATCTGTTGATTTTGAAAACACTCCAATTAGGAGTGTTTGATAAATTAAGGGACTAAAAAATTATTATATCTAAAAGTTATTACAAACCGTAAAAAAAATATTACAAATTACTCAAAGCGGTAGATATAAAGATACAAATACAAATACAAACACAAATAAAGGTACACATAGGAAGTTTATTATTTAAATTTAATATTTTTAATTTTAATTTTTGAAGTTTAATCGATATCAAATCTGAGCCAGTATATATAACTGAAAGGATCGACTAAATTGTATGGATTAGAAATTGAGAAATGCTTAATAAGTCATATATTTATAAGTTATTTTATACATAAACAACTAATATTAAACGGTTAATTTTATCAAACATTTTTAAATAAATGGTTAATGTCATCTGCTGATCAAATCAACTATATTAATTAATTATCAGCTAATCGTTTATAGAATCAACTAACAACTAATGCAATCTGTTGATTGCCAAACATGATCGTTGTACATAGTATGTGTTTAATCAATACGCATTAAGTTAATTAAAAATACCCTCTTTATTAGTTATGAATAATACACATTACTGAAGTTATTTTGACCTTGCGTATTAGCAAGATTTATACTGAACGTTGATGTTGTTGTTAACCAATATATATTTAAAACTTTTTTCTCAATTTAATAACTTATTAAGTTGGTATATAGGACTGCAAAATGATTAAAATTTTGTTGAAAATAATTAAACTAACAAATTTTTTATGTTTGAGTCACGATAAGATTTTTTTAAGTTACTAAGAATACATTGCATATTCTCTATGTTTAATTAATACATATTTAAAAATAACAGTTATGAATTTCACTTATATATAAAAATTTATATTTGGAATGAATGCTCATACCTATATTGGATTGCAATTTATGTAAGGCTATGTATCATGTGGGTTGTTGTATGATATTGTACACAATAACAAACCAAAAAGAAGTCGGTTTACTTCCTCTCAAAGCTCAAAAAGAGTAGATCTCAAGACATTTTTTCTAAGCTTGTCCCACAAAATTCAATACATTACAGTCACCATAATCACTAGACACCCTGGAAACAGTTCCAATCCAGGTCAAATTTTGACCCGGGATAACAAAGTTTCACCCACGTTGACATTCTTCTTTTCTAAATATTTTGATAAAATTCATAATACAAATTTAGTAAATTATTATATATTTAATAATATGTATATTATATATTTTTAATAAATTATTTGCAAAATAAGAGAACTAAACTATTATTATGTACATTTTGCTTAAAATTGAATGTAATCTTGTGGAACTATCTATCTATCTATCTGCAGGTAAATCGAAATTTGACAGGACCATGATAAAAGGGTAGATCTACAAAATGACGGATATGGAAAAGCTCGTACCCTATCTTTATGATCTTCTCATTGTGTATATCAGATGATAAGGTTACAGTTTTAAGTAGGGGTGAGCATTTGGGTAATTTGGGCTAGATTTTTACTGTTCGTGCCCGGCCCGAATTATTCGAAATTTTGTTGCCTTACCCGGTCCGAACCCGAACTTTCAATTACCCGAATTTACCCGACCCGAATTACTGAAAATCTCGGCCCGAATTACCCGAATTACTCGAATTACCCGAAATTTTATAACATAATTCGGGTAATTGGGCCGACCCGAAATTTTTTAAAGTTACCCGACCCCGGCCCGAAAATAATTCGGGTAAAACTCGAATTATCCGACTTACCCGAAATTTAAAAATTTGCTACCCGAACCCGGTCCGGCCCGAATAATATTCACCCCTAGCTTCAAGGGAAAGTGAAGGAAATAAATACCAGCAGCAACCGCTACCCACCGTCCCATGTGAGGAAACGATCTGTTGGAAAAAAAGGAACAATATGCACACCTCAAGTCTCTTGCCTTCATGTGTGTGTGTGTTTGTTAAGTTAACGTTTGCTTGGGTTGGAGGTGCGTAGTTAGGAAAATAATGGAGGGATGGTTTCCTTATTCGTCCCAGTTTCGTTAGCCAGCTAAGACAGACGCGTGAATCTCATAATCACATGGTGAAAAGGACAAAACATTGGAGGAGGTACAAAGCATCTCATTATCAATCTTGGCAAACGCCATGAAAGGGATACACATAACACGGTAAAGTTAAAGCTGCCAGATTCGAAATGGGGCTGAGTGATGATAATATGTCACATATTGATCACGACACATTGAAAATGTGACTATAATCCAAGTTCTTGGGTGTACACAAATAGATGGTTAGGATAAAGTGTCACAGGATTAGGTAGGCTAGAGTTGATGGCACAAAGGATCACGTCCCGTAACACATAACCTTATGCAACTGATCTAGCATCATGCTAGAGAAGCAAACCAAGACGTAGCCCAGGAAAATTTCAAAGAGTTCAACGTAAAAAGCAGAAGACCCTTGTTTAGCTAAAAAAAACTGCACTTTAATTCCCTTTTCTGAGTGTATATTGAAGAGAGCAACACCACACTTTCCAAAAAGTCGGCAAATATCTGCAACAATGGCCAAATAAGGATGAGATAAAAGGCATGCGCCCTTTATAAGATTACATCTTTATTACTAGGTTTGTTGATTTCAGCGGCGAAAGGAGGGACAAAAACAGAGAAAATGAGGTGAAAGTGTAAAAGCTTTGGGTTGGATTACATGGTTTTGCGTAATGGGCTGAAACATTAGCAGTCGTGGAGTAGGGCTCGTTTTAGTGGCCCGCGTTGGCCCAATTAGGCTAGGTCTAAGTATATATAAGGTTCTCAGAGAAACCAAGTACGTATCCTTTTGGTTTATGAACCCAACTGCAGGTTTTGTCTACACTTACGTGCATTATATTTCAGGATAAAAATGGAATCCTGGTCTCTCCAGTCCACACCAACTGTGATTAGGAATGGTACGGTCGAATTCAAATTTGAACAATTCAGACTTCTTAGCATTATTTTAGTTTGGAAGGACCTTTTTTTTACGTTTTTTTTCGTTTTGAAATTAAAAAAAAATGTTTGTTTAAATTTTTTTGTTTATGTTTTTAATTTTAAATTTTTCTCGTTTTCAAAAATCACAAAAAGTAGTTTTTGTTTTTTATAACCTAGTTTAGCATCAACTAAATATATATTATTTTATTATTTGATATATTAATTATTAATAAGAATTATGAATAATTTAATTTAATATTATATGTTTATTAATTAAATTGATTATTAATAAAAACTACGAAGAATTTAATTTAATATTATATGTTTATTCAATTAAATTAATTATTAATAAAAACTACGAATAATTTAATTTAATTTATTTTTATAATTAAATTAAATAATTATTAATAAATATAATTAAATTCAAATTATCTTTAAAATATATAAATTTCAAACAAATTTTGATTAAATAATTAAATTAAAAATAAAAATAATTATTTTAAAAATAAAATAATTTTATTAAAAATTATTAATAAATATTATATATGAGATTAAAATAATTTATCTTTAAGTTTTATCTAATAAATAATCATCATCAATTATAAAAATGTAACTACATTGATATTAATAACCAAATATGTTATTGTTTTTCTTTGAAAGAAAAATAAATACTAAAAATTAAAAACTATATAAAAAATAGAAGTACAATCAAATGACCCTAAATTTATAAACTTATAATGAAAATAGTCTCAATTTTTAAAAGATTCAATTAAATTAATATCACTTTAAATTGGTTTTAGTGAATTTCAAACTGAGCCTTAATTACTTCATAGAAAGTAGGCAACTCATTGTCATTCCTAATTGTGATTGGAAATGCTATCAGTAATGCACTTAAAACTATATGCATAAAAATGAGTTGGACGGACTTATAAAGTTTAATCCGGATATCAAAATATTTTAAAATTTTGATTCTAGCTCAGAAATCTTTGAATTGTTGATTTTTAAAATTTTTAAGCCTTTCAAATTTCAAACTTGAGAAATAAGCATGAGCTCACCAGAAATATTATAAAAAATCCGAGCCAATATGCTTCAAACTTTTTTTTTAATTTTCAAACTTAATCTGATTAAAAACTCAATCTGACTTTTTTTATTCACTTCATACCAGATTCTAAAATAGAGATCAAATCTTCTGATCTGTTTAATCAATTTTTATCTTATTCCATTAAATTTTATCCACACATTCATATAGAGTCTATACAAATATATCGACAAGATTAAGTAACGTAGGATTGAAACAACTGTTAGGAACTCCAACCACCTGAAATAACTCTACTCAAGTAACATTGTCGAGTAAATTTGCCAAGTGAGATTGAGACAGAATATGACAGGATATTAGTATATTACACTAGAAATGAATATACTAACATTCGTTTTGATGTCTACTTCAAACATATGTGTATGTATGGAACGAGGGAGATGAAGATGAGCCCCAGCAACCACAAACTTGGTTGTAGATCAATAGCTTACTTGTCCTCTACCCACAAGTGGACCACTTGAAACAAACAAAACCTATGATTTCGTGAATCCTATACCAAGCAATAATAGATTGAATTGGCCAATGCAATTCAGTTCCTCGTAGGGACCTAACTTTTCAAAGACCCTATCTACACCAACAGGAAGAAGCGACCATTTTGAAGAAGCTCGTAATAGACAAGATCAAGCATTTCAATCCACACCAAAAATGGAGTTTAATCCACTTGATGGGACACTGCAGTTTCAAGCACCAACACAATAGAAAGCGAACATCAGAATAGGGAGTCAGGGAGTGTTCTAATTCTGCTTAAGATTAAAAATCGCCAGAAAAATGAAAGCAGGTTCTAGAGTTATTACAAAATTAAGAATCTCCATCAACCAACTCTTTCTTTTTGATCTATGTTGCTCCATTGATCACTTATAAACAACAGAAGGGAATGTGATTTTGCTTTTATTAAAACAAAAGAGACCAATAATCAGAAAGTCCCCTGCGTATTGTATTGTCTCTCTTCGTCGAATCTTCCAATCCAAACTTGAACTTCCACAAAATCATAGTTACTCAAACCTAGCTAAGTTCTTTGGCCGCTGCAATAACAGCTTCTGCAGTGAGACCGAATTCCTTGTAGATCTTACCGGCAGGTGCACTAGCCCCAAATCGATCAATTCCAATGGCCTTACCTTTGCTTCCAAGAATCTTTTCCCAACCAAATGTTGATCCAGCTTCAATGCTAACCCTGGCAGTGACAGCTGCTGGCAACACGCTTTCCTTGTAGGCATCTGATTGCTCTTCAAAGAGTTCCCATGACACCAAGGAAACAACTCTAACAGCCTTGCCCTCCTTTTGAAGGGCTTTGGCAGCTTCAGCAGCAATGGACAATTCAGAACCGGTTCCAATCAAAATGATATCAGGCTTATTACCCGAAGAGTTATCTGAAACAATGTAGCCACCCTTTTCAACTCCTTCAATGGAGGTTCCAGGTAGTTGGGGTAGCTTTTGTCTAGATAGGGCAAGGATAGAGGGTCGCTTCCTGTTAAGTACAGCAACTTTGTAAGCACCAGCAGTTTCATTTCCATCAGCTGGACGGAGCATCAAAATGTTTGGCATTGCACGGAAGCTTGCCAAATGCTCAATTGGCTGATGAGTTGGTCCATCCTCCCCAAGACCTATTGAATCGTGGGTCATAACATAGATCACTCCTGCCTCGCACAAGGCAGATATTCTTATTGCAGCTCTCATGTAATCGGTGAAAACAAAGAAGGTTGCACAATATGGAATCAGGCCAGGGCTATGAAGAGCAATGCCATTGCTGATGGCTCCCATTCCATGCTCCCTGACACCAAACCTGACATTGCGCTCTTCAGGAGTGTCTTTTTGAAAATCTCCAAACATTTTCAGTAAGGTCATGTTGGAAGAGGCAAGGTCAGCACTGCCACCAAGAAGACCAGGAAGGACCTTCACAAGGGCATTAAGGTTTTGTTGAGACAGATTTCTGGTTGCATCTGCCGGACTCTCAGGAGTGTATGTCTGGAAATTTGAAGAAAAAGAAAGTATTAGGTAAATGATTGCCATCCCAAGTGCACAACTGATCCACTAACAGATTCTGCAAGGTCTCCTGAACTAAATAGATCAAGAAAGTAAACCCCAATCCTGATTAAACAGTTTGCCCACTTATTGAAAACAGAAGTGAAATCATAGGCAGATAACTAAGGCAACCTAAAGTCCATTAGATGCAGAAAAAAGAAAACATGCTTGTCTTCATTTACCCTCGTTAAAAAGATTACGTGATCCTAATATAATGACATCTCTACTCACCGGAAGTGCTTTCTCCCAACCAGCAGGTAGCTCACCAGTGATGATAGACTTCAACTCTGCAGCTTCCTCTGGATACTTCTTCTCATATTCTGCAAACTTGGCATTCCATTCTGCTTCAAGAGAAGCACCCTTGGGCACATGGCGGCTCCAATGCCTTAAAACAAGGTTAAAAGGGACAGAGTTTGATTATTATCAAATGCAGCATTTCCTCAGAAAAAAGAAATTGACATTTAAATGAATATGAATGTAACATATTAGAAAGCTTTCTGACAGTTAAATGAATATGAATGTAACACATAAGAAAGCTTTCTGACAGTTAAATGAATATGAATGTAACATATTAGAAAGCTTACTTTTTAACATCCTCTGGAACATGGAAAGGTTCATATGGCCATGCCAGGTTCTTCCTTGTTGCTTCAACTTCCTTGGCACCCAGTGCACTCCCATGTACACTGTAAGAGTTTGCCTTATTAGGAGATCCATAACCTATGGTTGTAGTCACCTGAAAGAATCGAAAAAGATCAGGTAAATAATATCACTGATCAAACAACAATGATAACTTAAAACATGCAGATACATAAACCTAATAATGTCTAACCCAATGATCAACTACACAATTGACTTTTCTTTCAATGGACTTGTGCTCTAAACTCATCAGCACATGAAAGAGAAACCGTCTAACCTTGATCAATGTGGGCTTGTCTTTGACAGCCTTTGCCTCCTTGATGGCAGCTCGAACATCATCATAGCCAGTGTTTCCATTCTTCACCCAAATAACATGCCATCCAAGAGACTCAAAACGTGGGCCAACATCCTCGGTGAATGCAATCTCTGTGTCACCATCAATTGAGATGTGATTGTCATCATAAAATGCAATGAGCTTCCCGAGCCCCCAGTGTCCAGCAAGGGAACTCACTTCATTCGAGATCCCCTCCATTTGACAACCATCTCCCAATATAACATATCTATACCAAATCAATCATACACTTAGTACAGTAACAAACCAACAAACAGAAGATTATCGAGTAATGACAAGAAGACAGATCCAATACGTGTAATGATCGATAATCTCCACATCTGGTTTATTGTAGCGTGCAGCTAGGTGCTTTTCTGCAAGGGCCAATCCAACAGCATTTGCTATACCCTGTCCAAGAGGACCTACATAGGAAAAAGAGTCGATGCTTTATTGCCAATAACAGAAACTAAATCCACATAAAAGCAAGAACATCTCTGCAACTATCATCTAACCAGTAGTAACTTCAACACCAGGAGTTTCAAAATTCTCTGGGTGTCCCGGGGTCTTGCTTCCCCACTGACGGAATTGTTTCAAGTCTTCCTCCTATTGATTCAAGTTCAGCCAACACAAATAAGCTTTAACACCGTATAATTGTAGGATCCGACTGTAACCACAATAACTTTATACATGCAGCAAGATAACAATAGGATTTCAAAAAACTCGAAGCTCAAAACATTTAACAAAACAAGAACAATACATAGAAACTCACCAGAACACTATCGTAACCAGCAAGGTGAAGCAAAGCATACTGCAACATACACCCATGTCCAGCAGACAAAACAAAGCGATCACGGTTAAACCAATAAGGGTTCTTCGGGTTGTATCTCATAACTTCATCGTACAAAATATGACCGATTGGAGCACAACCCATGGGCAGACCCGGGTGACCTGAATTGGCCTTCTCAACAGCGTCAATAGCAAGGAATCTAATGGTATTAACAGACTTCTCAACCAACGAAGTCTGGGCGGTTGCGTCGAGTGTCTCGACGGCGGCAGCCCGCACTTGACTCTGACTTCTAGCATGGGGAATACGGCGGCGGCGAGAGGAAGAGGAGGAGGAGACAACTGATGTGGTAGATTTAAGGCCGGACAAAGAAGGGAGGGAGAGGGTAGTCGCCGGGGAGAGGCGGTGCTGGTCAGACGACTGAGGCGAGACGTGGTGAGAGATGGCTCTAGCCAACAGTGCTTGAGATGGAGTAAGAGAGGAAGTTGCCATTTTCGCTTTGAACTGCTTGTAACCTCTCTCTCAGCGACCTTACTGTTCTTCAAATGGCTGTTGTTTTTAAAATGAAAATGAAGAGAGCCAACAACTCCTGATCCTCAAGTCGCCCCCTTCCCGTCTAACTCGTAAAAGGACAGGTAGGAATTCGTGACCGTTAGATTCAGATAGTTAGCTCGATCTCCACCGTTGACTGTGGGTAGAGGTTCGGAAATGCTCTACCTTTCATTTTTTATTTTTCTCTTTCTTTTAATTATATAATTTCTTAGTTCACTAAAATTTAGTAATTTACTGATTTATTGTTTTTTATTTGTATAAAATAAAATGGTACTTTCGAAGTGAACTTCGGTTCTCTCAAACGACTCCAATCTTTGTTGTCGTTTCGTGGCACCAAAGGCCAATAGCTATTAACTATATAATAATATAGAATGTTTTAGAATTTAAAAAATATAAAATTAATTAGAATTAAAAAAATTAAAATATGATCAAAATAAATTTGAAGTTTAATTGAAGAAAATATTATTAAATAATCATTAATTGATTTATTTTGATTCATAAGAAATTATTAATTTACAAGAATTAATCGACTAATTAATGAATTAATTACTTTTCAAAAATAAAATTATTAAAATAAATTAAACTAAAAACTTAAAAACTAAAATAAAAATTTAGAAGGTTTAAGGCCGTATTCCTAATTTTCATTTTGAAGTTTGATCTTTATTTTTTTTAAATCAAAGTTTTGAAATTAATAAAGTTTTAAATAGTTGAACTTGAAAATTTAAATTAAGTTAAAAAAGGAATCAAATCAAATATTAATATAATCACGATTATTATTGCATATGATCTGGTTAGGATATTATTAATCTAATTTTAAAACTAGTCAAAACTTGAGATTTGATATTCATTAATTTTTATAAAAAGAAAATGTGTAATTATTATTATTTTATTGAATATTAATTAAATTATCAATTTAAAATTTAATAATAAAATTTGCTTATTTAATATCCACAAATCGAACATATATTCTCAAGTTAATTTGAATTATCAAAATTAAAAACAACTGCAATTTAAATTTGAATATTTTATTTTTGCAATGGTGGAGGTATAACATTTTTCATGCATGCCTACCTAACTCACTTGTCAAATGTCAAGGGGTCAAGCCTATCATGAATTGATACTGTACCTTAGCGTAAGTTACGATTCACTTAAATTATAAAAATAAACACAAATCTTTGGTCGAACACAGCTAAGGCCATGCTTGCTTGTACTGTTTATGCGTTGAACTTTCACCAACAGGCGACAATTATATTAGTAATGTAACAATTGCTTGCAATATTAAACAACCTTTTCCCCTTGTTATTAAAGAATTATAAACAAATATTATAAGTCAAAAGCCACCAATGAGGAACATTGGATTTTGGAAGGTTAATTTCGTGTCAAGTCAAAGTAAAAGGTGTCTGCCTCTAAGTGAAAAGGTCGAAGGCAGTGATTGGACTCGTAGCGCTTGGGTAAATAAGGGTGGCCGAGAATAGGGATGGCAATTGTACCTGAATTCGATAGATATTCGATAAAATTACCTGATTGGGGGCGGATATGAGAAGCAAATTTTTACCCGTGGGACGAATATGAGAGGTTAACAAAAATACCATTCGGGTATGGGGCGGGTATGGGGATACCACCTCCATACCCGTTTACCCGTTATATAGTAATTACAATTTTGCCATTATATATATATACATACTTATATACCCGTTATAT
>JANVCL010000004.1:1494563-1514140 GCA_026546855.1 Erythroxylum incrassatum | reverse complement strand
TTTCACAAGCTATTGGGTAACATGCATGAAAATACATATACCCTCATTAGTCATTCTCATACAAACCTCATTTCTTAGTACATAACATTACAAATTCTATTTTATTCTTAAACCAATAGCATAGATCTCATTCGTGAAGGCATAACTCTTTACACATACGTCCAATGTTTTTCAAACATTCCAGACCTCTAGATAACATATAAATTCACATTTCTTCTTTTATGACCATGTTCTAATTTGGTCATAAGGGAATCCAAATCTCCCATTTACAATCAGCTTTAACGTGTAGTCATGAGTTGGACCTTTTCCGACTCAAAACCTTATAACTCATTCATTTTTCATCAAATTAAAGAGATTCAAAACTTCATTTTCAATAGACTCATATGGATATCACATACCTAAAGACGACTCAAAAATGGTGCAAATTGGATTTATTGTGATTTTTACAAGCCTGACCTGTTTCTGTTCTCTTCTGTATGAGTAAGGTTAGTAACAACCTTCACTTATTCGGCCATATCTAACAGAATACTCATCTAATTAAAATTCACATTCTATAGAACATAGAGGACATATTTTGGAGAATTTTGTACGCAGAACTCATCATCCAATTCTAACTCTAAGGTCCTCAAACAATTAACTTTCAGCTTTTGTTTTAATCTCGCTCGTATTCTGAACCAGTACCAATTTGGGGCATATGACTCTCATTCTGCTCACCCTAAAATCGTGGAAAACTTCATGGAGATAGTAGAAGTCTATATCTACAACTTCTATGTTTTGAGTTTTTCCAGATTCACACGTTAAACAACTCAAAAAAAAGTACAAATAGAGCCACGAATCTGTCTCCATGACAGCTTAACCTTCAAAACCCTAGGTTTTGGTTTAACCCCCCAAATCACCAAATACACGAAATTTCTTCTTGTTTAAGTGTTATTGGACATCAAAGAACACAGATCTATCATCCAAATCATCCAACTCATGCATTCCCTCAAATGGGTTTCACAAAGAAGAGAAAATCAAGCTTTAAACTCATAGATCTAAGCATTGGGATGGAAACTTACCTTTTTATGTAGGTAGAAATGCTTGATTCACCTTCCATACCTTGCTAAGAGTTGAAGAAGCTTGGAGGGAGCTTCAGTGGAGGTTTTCGGTGGTGAGGGAGAGAGAGGGAGGAAGAAGACAACTCCTTTGTCTTATTCTCCCACTTAAACCCTTTTATATGCGTTTTGGTTTTCAAACATCTGTCCGAATAATTTCCCGTGACCATCGAAAAATATCATACATCATTAATTCGATGTCACTAAAATTATTATTCACTGTTCTGTAATTTTTAATGACATCAACCTTAAATAATGATTTATTTCGATGCACCGATTAAACTAGATACCGGGTATTACATTCAGGTGGAAAAAAGATCTTTCGTAACTACTCGAGGATAGCAAATGTACGAAACTTACATTCTTTTAATAAATATTTAGAAAGTTTATAATCTTAAAATTTGAAAATTCCTATAAATTATTTATATATTTTTTCACTCATACATTTATTGCAATGATTTTTATAATTTAATAATTGAGATTTTTAACTCGATATAATCCATGATCATCAAAGTGTAAAGATAGAGTTCTTCAAAGAATTTGGCACATATGATGATCAATTGAGCAAGCCACTTTAACAGGTCGATGAAAGTGCTTTATTAAAGATGGTTAGCAAATTTCCGGTGGTTGGTATTATTCATATATGCCAATCTTTCATCAATTTGAAGTTTTAATTAACACATAAATGGCATTTAAATTATTATTTTATAAAAATATGTTTATTTTAGGGGATGATATATGCTGGACCTGGTCCTGATGAAATAAAAATAGAATTTCATGCTATTATGATTGTGGGATATGGAAATGATAAGGGGGAAAATTTTTAGATCATCGAAAATTCATATAGAAAGGCTTGGACAGATGAAGGATTCGGAAAAATAATGAGACAATTTAGTTTGCCAAATCCAAAGCAATCTTTGTTTCTTCAATGTGATTTTGCAGATTGAAGTTTTAAAAAGTTTATAAAAGAACAAGAAGAAGAAGCCAAAAGAATTCAAGAAGAAAAAGATAAGAATTCAAGAAGAAGCTGGAGAAATTGGTTATGAAGATATGTAAGAAATTTAACTTATATCAACTTAAGTAATAATTCACAAATTTTTTAAATTTTCATCTATGTTTAGAAGTTTCTATCATATTCCACCATACTTTAATTTATTATAAGGAAAAAATTCAAAATCAACAAATTATAAAAATAGAAAATTATGATTAAAGTCATAATTGAAATGTGATTATTTTACATTATAGTCACCTCATAATAAATATTGATTAACTTTGACGCATGAAAAAATTGTTAATACAAATGGTCATTTAAAAGTAACAATGGGTTGATATGTCTACGAATTGATTCATATGATTCGACTTGTTTATATACAATGTAGTGTGTGGTTTAACAGTGAAAAATAATCCACTATATGATTATATTGATTTATGCGACTTGTTTATGTATAGTAAAAAGTTGAATTTTTTTATTAGACTTGTTTATGTATGATATAGTTTGTCGTTTAACATGGATATGCCTTCCGCGATATGTTATATTGATTTATGCATTTTGTTTATATATATTAAAATATTGATTTATACATAGAATATTGATTTATGTGGTTTGACTTGTTTATGTACAATGTAGTGTGTATTTTAATAAGTTTAAACAAATTTAAATTTTATATAAAATATGATTCGGTGTAAATTATAAGAAATGATTCCATTTATAGATTATGAACTTTCTAAAAATATAAGAATTTTTGTAAGTTTCTTACCTTTATTTGGCTCTTAAATAGAAAATTGTGACTAAATTCATAATTGAAATGAGATTATTTTACATTATAATCACCTCATAATAAATATTAATTAACCTTGATGCATTAAATTTTTTTAATACAAATGGCCGTTTAAAAGTAACAATGGGTTGAGATATCCACGAATTGATTCAAACTAATCGATTTGTTTATATACAATATAGTGTGTGGTTTAACAGTTATAAATCATCTATTTTATGATGATATTGATTTATGCTGCTTGTTTATGTATAGTAAAAAGTTGACTTATGTTATTCGACTTGTTTATGTACGATGTAGTTTGTGATTTAACATGGATATAGCTTCCGCGATATGTTATATTGACTTAAATGTCTTGTTTATGTACAGTAAAATGTTGATTTATGCATAGAATATTGATTTAAGTGATTTGACTTGTTTATGTACAATGTAGTGTGTGTTTTAATAAGTATAAACAATTTTAAATTTTATATAAAATAAAATCCGATGTAAATAATAAAAATGATTCCATTTATAGGATTATGAAATTTCTAAAAATATAAGAATTTATTAAATGAATGTAAGTTTAATACCTTTATTTGTCTCAAAAACAGAAAATTATGATTAAATTCATAATTGAAATTTTATTATTTTACATTGTAATCACCTTATAATAAATATTGAGTAACTTTGATGTATGAAAAATTCTTAATACAAATGGTCGTTTAAAAGTAACAATGGGTTGAGATGTCCACGAAATGATTCATGCAATTCGACTTGTTTATATACAATGTAGTGTGTGGATTAACAGTGATAAATCCTCCACTGTATGATTATATTGATTTATGTGGCTTGTTTATGTATAGTAAAAAGTTGACTTATGTTATTCGACTTGTTTATGTACGATATAGTTTATGTGGCTTGTTTATGTATAGTAAAAAGTTGACTTATGTTATTCGACTTGTTTATGTACAATATAGTTTGTGGTTTAACATGGATATAGATTCCACGATATGTTATATTGATTTATGTGTCTTGTTTATGTACAATAAAATATTGATTTATGCATTGAATATTGATTTATGTGATTTGTCTTGTTTATGTACAATGTAGTGTGTGTTTAAATAAGTATAAAAAGTTTTAAAATTTTATATAAAATAAGATTCGATGTAAATTATAAAAAATGATTCCATTTATATGATTATGAACTTTCTACAAGTATAAGAATTTATTTAACTTTCATACCTTTATTTGTCTCTAAAACAAAAAATTATGATTAAAATCATAATTGAAATGTGATTATTTTACATTATAATCACCTCATAATAAATATTGATTAACTTTATTACATGAATTTTTTTTAATACAAATGGTCGTTTAAAAGTTACAATGTGTTGAGATATCATCGAATTGAATCATGCGATCTGGCTTGTTTATATACAATTTAGTGTTCGGTTTAACAATGATAAATCATCCACGTATGATTCTATTGATATATGTGGCTCGTTTATGTACAGTAAAGGTTGACTTATGTTATTAGACTTGTTTATATACGATGTAGTTTGTGGTTTAACATGGATATAGCTTCCGCGATATGTTATATTGATTTATGCGTCTTATTTATGTACAGTAAAATATTGATTTATGTGATTTGACTTGTTTATGTACAATGTAGTGTGTGTTTTAATAAGTATAAACAATTTTAAATTTTAATTGTTAATTAGTAGTCTAATTTTCAATGTGAATTATGATACATTTCGGTTTACTGATATTCACACACATTTAGCTATTTAACTAGCCAACCTGCTGGTCGAGGTACCAATAGTATGCCGTACTTGTTATATATTGTGTATGTAATATATAACAAGATCAAGATCGTGAAAGAAAAGATATTAGTTATTATTGTTTTCTTTCATGATCTTGTATTTCTTTTTCTTTTTTAAAAAAACCATAATCTATTTGATAGCTAATCCTAACTAAATTATGATCATCATTCTAATTTTTCTTAGCTTAATTTTATGATCTTTCAAGAATTTTTAAATGCTTCTTTGTAGTACCAATTATTTTTGTTTTCATCAAGATTAGGCATTCATTTAGATAACGTTACTTAATGTGCCATCTCCATCTCTATACTTATGGTGCAGTAAATTGACATTCTCCTCTTTAACATCTCTTACATGTTACGGAAACCGAGGTTGAAGTTTACGGATTCAACAACTGTGTACGCATTCTCAGAAAATGAGTGTTTTGTCAACTTGTTATAGCCAAAAAGGTTTTAATCTTTTAACTTGATATTATGTCAAAGATTATACTTTCCCTGATTACTTCATTACTGAGATTTTTTTCGTTTCAAAATGTGCGACAAGCTTTATTATCATTATTTAGTTTGTGCTCTCTCAAAATGTTAGTCCAACTCAATTTAGAGTTTATTTTCAAAAGCATTTATAGTAGGAATTTTATATAAGTGCATGCATAAAATTTTAA
The DNA here is from genome assembly GCA_026546855.1 of Erythroxylum incrassatum. Lineage (NCBI taxonomy): Eukaryota > Viridiplantae > Streptophyta > Magnoliopsida > Malpighiales > Erythroxylaceae > Erythroxylum > Erythroxylum incrassatum. The sequence goes on along the minus strand of JANVCL010000004.1, from coordinate 1,508,808 downwards.
TTGTTAATTAGTGCTCTAATTTTCAATGTGAATTATGATACGTTTTGGTTTACTGCTATCAACACACACATTTGGCTATTTCTTTCAAGTTTGTCACCTTCTTTATAATAGGACAATTTAACAAAACTATAGGTAAGAAAGTTGCTCTAAAAGGGAAGAGACATGCCTCCTCATCATCTTATCATCCATTTGATGGAAAGAGAGATCAAAAGGATAATTCATCAACATCTCAACCTACTGTTATCTTTAAACGACCATCTGTATGAATAATTCTTTTATGCATTAAATTTATTATTTTATTTTGGATATTGTGAGGTGATCATAATGTAAAATTATCACATTTAAAAAATGGCTTTAATCATAATTTTCCATTTAAAATTTTTTTGGTTTTCGAAACATTGTTTACAATAAGTTAATTTGAAATGTTACAATTAATTTTTATTAAATATTATATAGAAATTAATAAATTATTTTAAGGTAATTAATTGATTAATTATTTTTGTTTTATTTGTTTCAAGATCTTGATGATGATATCATCCAATATCGTGATTGGACAACGGAAACAAATATAATATTAAGTGAAGTCCGAGACCAAGGAAATGAAGGTAGCATGTTTTTACATATTTTAATTTTTATATTATAAATACTTGTCTATTTTATTTTTATTTTTATTTGTAAATAGTGACTTGTTGGGCGTATGCAATTTCGGGGGTGATTGAAGCAATGTACAACACTGTAATGAGAGGATCAGGTGCGAAGATTCAAATATTATCTCCTCAAGATTTAATAGATTGGGGTCCCTTTAATTCAAGAATGGGAGGAGCTATAATTAGTCATGTCTATAGATGGAGTGTGAGCAATCGCTTAGCAACAGAAGCTACAATGAGATATACAGGTGAAAAAAAGATCTTTCGTAACCACTCGAGGAAAGTAAAGCAACGAAACTTACATTCTTTTAATAAATACTTAGAAAGTTTTTAATCTTAAAATTCCTATAATTTTTTATATTTTTTTACTCATACATTTATTGCAATGTTTTTTTTAATTTAATAGTTGAGATTTTTAACTTGATATAATCCATGATCATCAAAATGTAGAGATACAGTCCTTCGAAGAATTTGGCACATATGATGATCAATCGGGCAAACCACTTCAACAGGTCGATGAAAGTGCTCTATTAAAAATGGTTAGCAAATTTCCACTGGTTGGTACTATTCATATATGCCAATCTTTCATCAATTTGAAGAAGATAAAAAATTTTATATTTTTAATTGATACATAAATGGCATTTAAATTAATATTATATTCAAATAAGTTTATTTTAGGGGATGATATATGCTGGACCTGGTCCTGATGAAAGAAAAATAGAATTTCTTGCTGTTATGATCATGGGATATGGAAATGATAAGGGAGGAAATTTTTGGATCATCAAAAATTCATATAGAAAGGCTTGGACAGATGAAGGATTCGAAAAAATAATGAGACAATCTAGTTTGCCAAATCCAAAGCAATCTTTGTTTCTCAGCTATTCATATCATCATGTACGTTTTAAAAAAAAGAATATGAAAAGAATTACAACATAATCCATAATTTTATTAACCTTCAATGCGATTTTATAGATGGAAGTTTTAAAAAGTTTATAAAAGAACAACAAGAAGAAGCTTGAGAAATTGGTTATGAAGACATGCATGAAATTTAACTCATATCAACTTGAGTACTAATTCACAAAATTTTAAATTTTCATTTATGTTTAGAAGTTTCTATCATATTCCACCAAACTTTAATTTATTATAAGGAAAAAAATTCAAAATCAACAAATTATAAAAACAGAAAATTATGATTAAAGTCATAATTGAACTGTGATTATTTTACATTATAATCAGATAAATATTGATTAACTTTGATGCATGAAAAAATTGTTAATACAAATGGTCATTTAAAAGTAACAATGGGTTGAGATGTCCACGAATTGATTCATGTGATTCGACTTGTTTATATACAATGTAGCGTGTGGTTTAGCAGTGATAAATCATCCACTGAATGATTATATTGATTTATGCGACTTGTTTATGTATAGTAAAAAGTTGACTTTTTTTAGACTTGTTTATATACGATATAGTTTGAGGTTTAATATGGATATAGCTTCGGTGAGATGTTATATTGATTTATGCGTCTTGTTTATATATAGTAAAATATCGATTTATGCATTGAATATTGATTTATGTGATTTGACTTGTTTATGTACAATGTAGTGTGTGTTTTAATAAGTATAATCATTTTTAAATTTTACATAAAATAAGATTCGATGTAAATTATAAAAGATGATTCCATTTATAGGATTATGAACTTTCTAAAAATATAAGAATTTATTAAATGAACGTAAGTTTCATACCTTTATTTGTCTCAAAAACAGAAAATTATGATTAAATTCATAATTGAAATGTGATTATTTTACATTATAATTACCTCATAATAAATACTGATTAACTTTGATGCATGAAAAATTTGTTAATACAAATGGTCGTTTAAAAGTAACAATGGGTTGAGATGTCCACGAATTGATTCTTGCGATTCGACTTGTTTATATACAATGTAGTGCGTGGTTTAACAGTGATAAATCATCCACTGTATGATTATATTGATTTATGCAGCTTGTTTATGTATAGTAAAAAGTTGACTTATGTTATTCGACTTGTTTATGTACGATGTAGTTTGTGGTTTAGCAAGAATATAGCTTTCACGATATGTTATATTAATTTATGTGTCTTGTTTATGTACAATAAAATATTGATTTATATATAGAATACTGATTTATGTGATTTGACTTATTTATGTACAATGTAGTGTGTGTTTAAGTAAGTGTAAACAATTTTAAATTTTATATAAAATAAGATTCGATGTAAATTATAAAAAATGATTCCATTTATAGTATTATGAACTTTCTATAAATATAAGAAATTATTTAACTTTCATACCTTTATTTGTCTCTAAAACAAAAAAATTATGATCAAATTCATAATTGAAATGTGATTATTTTACATTATAATCACCTCTTAATAATGTTTTTAGTAAGCTACAACCTTATTCTAATTTAGTTGACCTTAAGTTTGCTAAAAAATAACCAAATCAAATTAAGTACGTAACATACTTATTAATCACATCCTATTTCATTCTTAGATCAATTACGTAACAACTTATTATCAAAACATATTATATATATTGTTCTTAATCATGTCTCTAATTTTACATGATCATGAATTATTTCATCCAAATCATATAAAATTAGTTAAGTATGACTCACTAATTTAAAATAAAATATATTTGGGTTTAATAAACCTTAAGTTTGATCAATAAGCTTTATAAAAAACAGAACTTTAATTTCAAATTTAAATAATAGCAGGCAGCAAACATGTTATCAACTTGTATTTAATATTTAATTAATAGATTTAAAATTTTTCATAATCAATATAATCTCATTATAGTAATTATATTTTACATAATATAGTTATAAAAATATCCTTTAAAACTTTGCTTTGATTATAACTATTGATTTGATAATTTATTTAATTTAATAATTCAATTCTTAAAAAACTAAATTAGATTCTCCAATTATTCCTAATAAAAAGTTACCCTTTTATATCAGTTTTCAATTGATTTAAAAAAGATTAAAATCCATTTAGGAATATTAAGTAATTTCATAGTCAACGCACTGGCTGTAATTGACACGTTAACAACCCTCGTCGGACATATCAATAGAATGTCAAATGTGACCCGACTTGGCCCAATTTTAGCCTGAGTTGATTCGGCCACGGGCCGAGTACAGACTAGCCCGTAGCTTGACCGTTACTTCAAAAATAACGTTATTTTTAATGTTTTTCTTTTTTTAAAAATATATGGTAGGTTGGATTGCTCAACCCATAATCTAGCCAAGTTATGAGCCGACGTTTTTGATGTTTTTCTTTAAAAAATATATGGTAAGTTGGGCTGGTCAGTCCGTGACCAGGCCGACCTACCCCGGCCCATTGATATTCCTACATATCAGACGCACCTAGTTAGGGTTCTTGCATTGTCATTGCCTTTTCGCATTTGAGCTTGAGAACTTCTATTCGCTGATAAAAAAGTGTTGTCGAGGAGCTTGCTGGTTGCACCTCGTTTTGCATCACCTATCATCGGCAACAAGGCGTCACATCTCTCTCGCCGACATCAGCTTCTCGCTACCATTGGATACATCGGCGTCAACTCTTGGAACGAAATCCTTAATTTGTTTAAGTATTTTTATGTTGTAATTTATAATTATTTTTAAAAATGTAATGTATGCTAATTTTTATGATTAATAATTATTTAAGAATAATAATTAAATACAATTTAAAATCATAATTTTAATTTTTAAGTAATTATTTTAGGAAATTTATTTTTAGTGTTAGAGTATTAAATATAATTAATAAAATATATAAAAATAAATCAATAACGTTAAAAGTTAATTGGAACCATCCAATCAATTGCAAGAGTACAGATTAATTGTTACCACGAATGATCTTGTCAATCTTGATTCTTCTCTACGAAAGTGGCAAACTCATTGCATCATCCACGCACAAAGATTCAAACCACAAACTTGAATCTGCAATGCAAAACCTGGGGCTGTGTTCGAAGTTGATGGCAAATTGAGGTGGTTGTTTTTTGGGCAATTCAATTCACTCGTATGTGAGGAATTCATAGGTTTTGGGAAGTGATATCACTCAAGATGTCATCACCCATGTGACATAGACGGGAATGTGCCTCTAGTTATGCCATGAGTTATGGCACCCTAATCATGAGTTACGCACGTTTAGCTGAAGAACTAGCATGTTCTCGTTGAACACCGTACTTAGAACATATGCTTGGTTCTTGATAAGCAAGTAATGGAGCTTGGACGGAGTTGACTTTGATTCGTTCAGCTGTTCTACCCATTTGCTGTTACTAGTTAGTTGAGGTTTGAAATGAAGCATTTTGGTCTATAAACAAAAGCCATTTCATAGGCAACTTGCACCTCAGTTGTACTATAACGTAGTACGGCCATGTTACCAACTTTACAATCAACGTTATTATTACTATTACTATTATTATATATGTTGCTATGCAGACAAATTGCAGATAACTTGAACTTACGCATCATGGCATGTGGAGAGGCTCGGATTTAGTTTGATAAAACGAGAACCCTTGGGTCGATTTAAAGAACGGCAAGGGAACATCAGGTGCATGATCACCGTCACCTTCAAAGACTGATCATACCTGTAAAGATCATATTAATATTCCGATAACGAAATGTGCATAGTCAACGGACTTGCAATCATGGTTTTCTATTGTACGAAAATATTTTAATGAGCCTGACAAAATCGTGGCAGCATAGTACGATATTGGCAGTGACTATAAATAGATAGGATATCTTGGCATCTCAACTATCAAACTATCTTTCAATCTTGTCCAAAACTATATTTTTCACCCACCTTTATGGCGAGGCTTTACGTGTTCAGTAACTTCATTCTATGCATTGGACTGCTTTTCACAAGCCTCGAGTTAGTGTCAGGGGCTTGGCTGCGAGCTCATGCAACTTTTTATGGTGGTAGTGATGCTTCTGGTACAATGGGTAAGCATATTAAATATCCTTCTCTGTAATTTCTGTCAAATGATCAGCGCTAACTGTGTTATGGATTATGTTGGTCTTATAGGTGGTGCTTGTGGGTATGGAAATCTCTATACAGATGGCTATGGAATCAAAACAGCTGCACTCAGTACGGCTCTGTTTAACAATGGCAAGTCATGTGGTGGGTGCTATCAGATAGTCTGCGATGCAACCCAGGTCCCTCAGTGGTGCCTCAAGGGTACATCCATTACAATCACTGCTACAAATTTCTGTCCACCAAATTACGCTCTCCCTAGTGACAACGGAGGCTGGTGCAATCCTCCAAGAACACACTTCGACATGTCTCAACCTGCCTTCCAGACTATTGCCAAGTACAAGGCAGGAATTGTACCCGTTCTGTACAGGAAGTATGTTCAGTAATTATACCCACTTGTATCTTCTTATCTTAATAATCAGATTGATGATTTAAGTTTTTATGGTGACAGAGTGAGATGCATGAGAAGTGGTGGCCTCAGATTCACCATCAATGGAAGGGATTACTTTGAGCTGGTGCTTATATCAAATGTGGGTGGAGCTGGAGAGATCTCCCAAGTTTGGATCAAAGGATCTAAATCAAATAGATGGGAAGCTATGACAAGGAACTGGGGTGTCAATTGGCAGAGCCTAAGCTATCTCAATGGTCAGAGCTTGTCGTTTAGAGTCCAAACTAGTGATGGAAAGATCCGTACAGCACTTAACGTAGCTCCTCCTAATTGGCGTTTCGGTCAATCCTTCAAAAGCAATGTGCAATTCTAAGTCACGTAGATGCCTATTCTTCTTTCCTTTTCCCCCGGCGTTTTTGGTGAAGGGAGTTTAAGATTAGAAATTCCTCATTAATGGCGTGTGTGGATTTGAGATCATACCTGAACAATAACTCTCGTGTCAATTGTGTGATTAGACACTGTAATTAAATAAACGTACGCATAAGCCTGGTTGTGGCTCAGCACTGCTGAATGAAGCCCACCAGTTTGCATCTTCTACAGTGTACTTTTTTAACTTGCTATAAAAGATTCGCTCTGGCTTTTTTTATAAAAAAGATATAAAAAAGATCCGTACAAGTATAATTGAGGTTTTGTTACTCGTACAAAACAGATTTGACATTCTCTTTTGTTTCAGTACAGAATCAAGGGCCAGTGCGCTTGTGTTGTTTGGTAATGGCCGTGAAGTATACGGTACCACTTCATGCAAACACAATGACTTACAACTTGCAAGACCACCCGACGATTCATAACGTAAGCAGAAGTTGCTGTTGCCCCAGCATCATCGCAAAAGCCAGGACGAGAATAGCGATTTTAAGGTCCTAGTTTTTAAAACCAATTCACATGTGAACCAAGATGAACATGCGTTCTGGTCTGATTCTAAACATTCTAGGTTCCCAAGAACAAAATTGAATTCCGAATAATTTTATCTACATATATAATAACCATACAAGGAACTAAGATTTATGAATGAATGTTAAAACGAGATGGCATCATAGTCTCAGTGAAACTCGTGGACATAAAAGTTATAACCCTCGATGACAAATGTTTGCATATGGAATTCAATAACGTTAAAAAGCATCCTTTTACACAATTTCGAACATCCATCTTATCAAGTTAGATTGCACTTTTAACTGCAAAATGAGACTCTTGACTTTTGAAAACCTCGATACAAAACCATGTAAGTTTACGACTGACATAAAGAGGTTGAATCAGAAGAAAGCCCACCAGAGCATTACCCTTTTGCAATGCTGAAAAGTCATATTGCTGCAGCACCTACAATTGACCACCGCAACCAGGATTGGAGTTTTACCTAAAAGGAAATATTGAGCCTGTGAAATGAATGTTATCTGCGCATCACCCGGTGGCGCTCTCGTTTGCGGAAACGCTCTAGCATGAACTCATCAGTTGCAGCTTGTCTACGTGCTGCTGCATCAGTGCTGCTATCAGCAGGTTTTGACGCAGCATTATCATCCGGTAAACTTTTCTCCTTGTACAACTCAGGATGGTCTGCATGTAACAGAATATGGTGAGGAAAGGAAAGCAGATTGAGAGAACAAGAAAAAGGATGCCTGTGGGAAAACAGAGAGCTCGTATGGTAAAAGAATGAACCAAGTGAGCCCATTGAAGGAAGCCTCTTGAACAGAAGGGTGACACATTTCTAAGCAGTCAGAATCCCTAGAGGGACTGGACATAAATAAATCGGGAAATCAGATTAAAAAAAATGATGTAGGGAAAAAATGGAAGCAACCTCTCCGCAGTTTCTCAGCATAATCCCTTCCACGTTGGAAATAGTCTGCACTGTAACTTGATGGAATGCTGAATTCTGATTTTGCACGGCCCATCAACCTTCTCTCCTGCAAAAGCTTTTTTGCTGCCTCAGTTTCCTCAATATTTTTTAGTTTATATCTGAAACCATGGAAAACAAGTAAAGGCAACTCATCAAAATAGAAGTCTTACTGCCACACTTTTCAACCACATAAATGCAACTACAATAAGCCATAATACAAAGTACAATTTATCACAAATGACAGCAAAATAGCATACTCAATGGGTAGCTGAACCTCTGCAATCCCAGTAGTCCATTGAGTAGAGCTTTCCTCAGAGTTTCGCCTTTTCACCTGGCACAATGCCAATAAGAAGTTTCAAGAAACAGCCACATGGCACAACAAATGGATAAGAGGAATGCAAAAACTTGTCAAGGAAAATCAGCACCTACAGGCGATAAATAATAGTTTGAGGGGAAAGAGGGATTCACATGTACTGTGTTTAAGGGCACACGACCACTTTGTGTATTAAGAAGATGAATGTCATAAAAACCAAAGGACTCACTTTTAGATGCTCAGGGATTTTGTACAATTCATCTTCTGCACTCTGTAACTCATTCTCAGCCCGACTTGTCTTATCAAGGTTTTTCCCTCTTTTCTTCGCCAATTCTTGTTCAACATACTTCACCCTAACCACAAAGCACCATGTTTCAACATAAACAAACATTCCGCCTTCATTTGAAGCAAAAAGGTCACATTCCATAACTACTAACCCTGTTGACTAATCAAAACGATAAGCAAAGCAAAACAGAGGACCAAATTAACAACATTAAAAGGAACAAACAGATAAAAAAGGTACAGCAACAATTTACATGTTGGGGTCTTCATCCATCACAGCAGTTTCTTGAGCAAACGTGTCTTGAAGAACCAATTCATCTTTCTCTCCATCTCCGTCGTTCTTTTCGCTTACTTTCATGGTCCTGCCTCCACTCAACACCGTCGAAACTGCAGGAATTCCCAATTTTCTTTCTCTCTGTTTCTGCAGGAACTTAACCTCCTCCAACGCCAATCTAAGATTATTATCCAATGATTCACAATTCATGCAGTTAAAAGTTTACACATTGCATGCGAATCTATAGTCAAAAGAAAGCAAAAAACCCTAACTATTGAATTTCGGGAACTAGTATTCAAATAGTTAACAGTCAAGAAAGCTACCTCCTCTCTTCTTCGTCATCGGATGCTCTGCTATTGCTTGGGTCGTCTTCTTCGATTGTTCTTTTCCTGAAATTCTTCTTTTTGTTCATTGGATAACCAAAATCAAATTTCACCAGCGATTCTCGAGAATTTTGAAATTACAGCTTCTGTTTCTATCTTAGCGAAACGCTGTGTTTCAACAAACTATATGTACCAGTACTAGGAGACTTCAACTAAACAAACAGCGTTAGCTTTATGTACCGACAAACAACATTGAAGCCGTGGCTGAGTTAAAGTTTTAGCCACGGATGTAAAAACGGCTCACATTTATTAATATTACTACAAGATTTAAGAGTAATATCAAGGAATTAACAATTCGATGTCAATACCAATTAATATCCACAAAGGAATCACAAGTTAAACATATAATACAATAGATTTAAAGTTTAAAATATTTAATTAGTATTAGATTGTCATAAAATTGACTAAAGAGTATATAAAATTAAAGAATTCAAAATATAATTGAAAGAGATTATCTTTATCTATCAAAAAATTTAAAGTTTAATTAAAAACTTTTATTAAATAAAAATTAATTGATTTATTTTATTTTATAAAAACTTACTAATCGATAAAATTGACCGATTAATTAATAAATTAATTAATTTTTAACAACGAAAGTTACTAAAGTAAATTGAACTGAAAATTTGGAAGGTTCAAGGTATTTACGATTGAACCGGTCAAACATATTAAATTTTTTAATCAATGGATTTTTCCATACTCAAATATGTCCACATAAAATCATGCATATATGTTGATATTAAGTTAATTTATGTAATATTTGACAATGATTAATTAGTTAATAAATGAGTTACTATTCTAAAAAAGTGAACTAAAATGTTCCATAAATAACATTATTCATGCCATTCTAACTTCATTTTGTTTTCAAAGTTAAATTTGATATATCTAACTTTAAAAATGAAGAGAACTCTTATCTTTAACACTCCAATTAATAAATAAGCACACATAATAAATTAATAAAATGAAACTTTATAATTATAAACATCACAACTTTTCTAAATTAAATATAAGAATAGGATGACAATCCAGCCTAGACCAAGCTCTAGTTGACCAGCCCTGACCTGAGCCTATCCTGCTTAAGGCCCAACCTAGAGCTAAAAAATGAGATCGTTTTATAAAAAACATCTTTTTTTGAATTTTAAAATTAATAAATTGGGTAGTTCCTGACCCGTTGAGCCAAGGGTCAGTTAGCCTATGGGTCAAGCCCGAGTCCTGGTCCGGCTTGGCCTATTGTAATCCTTATATAAGATATGATTTATCATAAAAATAAATTATTTGATAAGAAAAAAATTATGAAATCATTAAAAATATATATATGTAGAAGAAGTGCAATTTTTTAGGATTATGCAAGTTTCTTATTACGTGGATTGAAGCAAAAATGTGTAAGTGATTTTCATCCTTGATCAATGTAAATGACAGAGCCAAATAATTGTATTCTGAAAAATATGAAATTTATCCAAATCATGATTTGAAAATAGATCTTATTGATTAGTTTGAATTTAAGATATTTAAACCTAATTGTATTTACTAATGTAGAATATTTGGTGTGAGAATAATTGGTACCAACAATTTGTTTTTTGTCGTGGCAATACAATGTATTTTAAGGGGGTGCTTGTTTGGAGGTAATGGGAAGAAATGTATGGGTATGGAATGAAAATTCATGTTTGGTATGAACAAGGGTAACACTTTCATTCTCCCATTTTCAGCAATACTCCATACTTGTAGATTACTAGAGGAATGAGATTCATTGTTGGTTATACTTCATTCTCATTCCTTATTATATTCATTCATATTCTTATTCCCATTACCTACTGTAAACCAAGTGTCCCCTAAATGTCGAGAATTTGAAAGTACATGTTTCGAATCCACCGTTTTGAATCCACACTCGTATAATGTAGGAACAATGAAAGCCTATAGATTGTATCCTGTTTTTATGAAAATCTGGACAAAGAAGTCTAAATGTTTCCAAAACTCATTTGTTTAACGGCATACCCATTGTAACCATTGAAATCACATCAGTAATTTTTATGAATAGTCACTTAACCATCACCATACATAGTTTTGTATTATACATAACAACTCCTCCATATCTTCATATCGGCAACAACTAGTCATAAAAATCCATATCAGACGAGAATGGAGGAAGAGTACAGTTGGAGCGGTGGCTCGACCGTGGTTTTCTAGTTGTGGTGGCTGGTGCATTTTTATAAAGAAGAGATGGCTAGGGTTTTGAAGTATAAGAAAATAGGTGTTTGGTTGCTAGAGTAACTAAAACGTATAATAAGATTAATAAATGTTTGGAAATGAGAATAAGTGACGGCTTATTCATAACCCATACCAGTAAAGTAAGAACTACTTATCGTTTACTTGCATCTTAAATTAGTATGTTCATAAGTTAAATATTAAAAATGAGTTTTGATAAAAGGGGATATGATCAAAGGCGTAAGACCAATCTTAAGGCTCGTATGGCTACTTATATTTTTTTAATCTTTTTTTTCCTAAATGAGTTTGCTAGTTATTTGCAAAGCAAACATGGCCAGGGGAATGCCCAAAAAAGAGAACAAGGTCAAAATTAACCTACTGCACTTTTGAGCAAATTTACTGGTTTTTTAGCTGGTGCAAATGTAGAAAACTGTCAAGATATTATGACAGCCTTTATATCTACTTTAGAAATTAGTTTATTGCAAGATTTATAGGTTCTAGATTATAATGCCAGTGATCATATGTCTAATAAACTGATGAATTTTTGTGATTTATCTTCTATTGTGTTAGTTATTAATGGCCAAAATGTTCCTATGAAGGGTAAAGAAAAAATCAAACTCATGTCTAACACCATAAACTTTGATGTCCTTTGTGTTCCATCCTTTCCCTTTCAATTACTCTCTATTCCTAAATTAATTTAAACTCTTGATTGCGAAGTTTTATTCATATCTTGTAAGGTTGTTCTTCAGGACCATGTCACTAAAAAGATGACTAGTGAATGGTTTTATTTGAATGGGCTATTACGATCCCAGGAATTAGAACGAGTTTGAATCGAGCTTGTTCTAACGAACCTGCTCTTGCCTCGATTCTTCCCAATGTTTGGAACTCAAAGGGAGTTGCCTACCAAGAAAGTGTTTTGATAATTTTCTGATATCTATATTCATGAAAATAGCTGGTTTCTTATAACAAAGCTTATAGACTCAATTTAGAATACTTGTCAAAATAAACTTCTAAGAAATAAAGACTCTATCCAAATTGATTTGAGAATAACATAAATCACGTAAAGATAATTGACTAAATCTTTTTCAAATAAACTAGCCATATTCAGCTCACTCAATCCCCCTTATTATGCCTCTGATAACTCTTTCCAATAAAAGAATGTTATCTCTTTCCAATAAAAGAATCCATAAACATCATCTTTCGGTTGAAGGTCAAAATGAAAGATTTTGTGTTAACAGTTTCAGTGCAACCTTGCAGTGATTGGATCACTTCAGAATCAGACACGTTTTGAATCGAACTACTCTTGACCTTTCCTACCCGTCATACTTTTAATCTCTATTACATATATTAACTTAAATAAATGATAGTTTATGGGAATGGAGTAAGTCACATTCTAACCTTTTTTAAAAGATTCTTTTGCATTTTAACGTTATAAAAATGGAATTAGTAATATCTAGTTAATATTTATTAGTATTTTCTATTTAGAATGTTAATTTAATTTACAATTTGAACTGATTAAATATATCTGTAAATGTAATCTTAAAAACAATTTATTAAAGAGCTTTAACATCAATTTCTTGGAAACAAATTACAAAATAATATCAATTTATTTAATATGTGCTTTAAAATCTAGAGTTATTTTAACCGAAATATGTTACATGTCAAAAATATAATTCTTTATATATGTATGTATTAATTTATATATTTTTATTTAATATTTTAAATTATTACATGTATTTTTTTATTTTGTACATACTTAATATCTACATATTTTGAACTTAAATTTATTATTTAATATTAAATACGCACTAATTTTAAAACAATCAAGTACGTTAAGAAGTAATAAAATATTATAAACATTTAATATACATAGTTAAAATAATTAAATTTTTGAAAGGATACATTAGTTAAAGTCCAAGGGTTTAAGACTAAGTAGGACTAAGACAAAGTACGTGGAGTGTAACTTTTAGGGACATAGGACATACGACGGTTATTAATGCGGAGGTAAAGAGCAAAAGATATGTTTTAAATATCTAAGATCTATCATATAAAGCAATGAAAAGATTGATGAAGACATAGTTCACCAGATCAGTTCAAGGTGTCTTAAATAGAGAAGTGCATTAGGAGTTTTGTGACAAGAAGATATTACTTAAGCTTAAAGGTAAATTCTATCGTTTAGCAATTAGATCAATCATGCTTTATAGGACGGAATGTTGACCCATCAAATAAGTGCATAGTCATAGTCTAATGATGATGAAGATAGCGATGCTTTGTTAGATGTACAACCTTATTAAGAGAGATAACGTCAAGAATATAATAGTAAGGAACAAATTAATGGTAGCTAATATTATTGACAAATTAAGAAAGACAATACTTAAGTAGTTTGAACATGTTAACAGGAGACAATAAGACGCTTTAGTGAGAAGATGCGAGAAGATCATATTTAGAAACTATAAGAGAAAAAAAGAAATGCCTAAGAAAAATTAGAGGAAGGTAATTAAAAATGATATGACAATATTGTAACTAACCAAGAACATGAATTGCAATAGAAAACTTTGGTGTATTAAGATTCAGATAAAGGATCTCTCGCAAAGAGATCCTTGTAGTTCTCGTAAGTTTTTTAACTCTCTCTAAAGTTGTAAATAAGAAGCATTATAGATTTAGCCTAAGCCTTTTTATACCTAGCTAGCTTGAATTAGTAGTCTTATGTGATGATGAATATTATTTATTTATTTACATTTTTTTAGCTATCTTGAATTAGTAATCTTATGATGATGATTATGATTTATTTATTTATATTTTTTCCCTCGTGTATTATTTAAAAACAACCTTTCTTCTAATTGAGAGTAAGAGTATATACTAATGAA
>JANVCL010000004.1:1474811-1493496 GCA_026546855.1 Erythroxylum incrassatum | reverse complement strand
TTGAGTGAGATAAGTTTGCTTCCGCAGATTATCTCTTTCGTCGGTTCCGACGGGTCACCCCGAGTTCAACCTTGGGGGTCGGGACTCGGGCCCAACGATCTTTGTTTTCGACTCCGTTTTGGATAATTGGGCTTTGGGAACGGGGTCCAGCACTGTTCGACTAGGCTCCGAGAATGGGGTTTAGCATTTCTAGCAATTTTCAACAATTTCCCTTTCTATTAATCACAAAACATTCATAAAATAATTTCCATTTCCAACAATAACAAAACATGCATAAATAATTTCCATTTCCATTTCCAATAATCACAATACATTCATAAAACAATTTCCGTTTCCAACATATACAAATCATACATAAGCAATTTTCATTTCCATTTCTAACATCCACAAATTATACATAATCAATTTCTATTTCCAGCATCCACTTATCATAGATAATTCATTTCCATTTCCAAAATTTTTTAACATTTTCCATTTCCACTTCCAAAAATCACGAAACATTCATAAAATAATTTCAATTTCCAACATCCACAAATCATGCATGAACAATTTCTATTTCCAACATTTTCAAATTATATATAATTTCATTTTAATTTCCAACAATTTTCAACAATTTCCATTTCTATTTCCAATAATCACAATACATTCATAAATAATTTATATTTCCAACATCCACAAATCATACATAAACAATTTCTATGCTTAGGTTCAGATCCTTTATATTCATTATTATGTTCCAACTCTGTTATGTTCTGTGTACATCGTTTTGTAATTAAAATTATGTTATTTTATGTGGAAAATAAGGCTAGAATAGAGTTATTGAAATAGAAGATCTCGTTCTGTACGTACACCCACTACCTACTCCATATAAAAATTTAGCTTTATTTAAATTTAACAAATATAGCATATTGAATTAAGTTTCTTTTAGTTATTTCAATAAATTTCATTCTAACATCTATTGCATAACAAAGGAAAAATAAAACAGGAAAAAAAGTTATACAAAATAAGGACTGATGGGTAAAAAAGGTAACTCATTAACATAGTTGCAGGTCGAATAAATCCCGTGAATCAACTAAACGAAATGATTGAAGAAGTGGCCTTCATATCACAACTTACATGGCCGGTGAAATCATCCAAATGCTTGTTGGGAATCCTGCAACTCGGTAATGTGGTCCAGGACGATATTTAGACATACTTCACGTGAATTTGGTTTGGCATAAATTTAAAAGGTTGTATAAAATCAGTACATTTTGTGGGATGGGATCTTCAATGCCATCGACTCTGACTCAACCTTCTGTCATTTTATTTTATTTTTTTGGTGAAAAAGGTAAACGGAAACGAAAGAGACTAGGGCCGCCGGGTGGCCATCGAAGAAGCGTCCTGAGCCAGGAGCAGGCGCACATCTGGGGGAGGATCCTCCCAGACCGTCCACCGGTGACGGTGAGAGGCCCCATGCTTGGCCAGAAGATCAGCACACCTATTGCCTTCACGGAGCGTATGACCGAGAGAACATGTCCACGGGAGGTTGATCAGGTTCCGGATCTCCCCAATAACATGCAGATAAGGGTGGTGCCTGGCGGAAACGTCATCTATCAACTCAATGGCGTCCTTCGAGTCTGACTCCACAAGCAACCGTCGAATTCCTTGCTGCCAACCCAACGCCAAACCAGCCCTGATCGCCTGAAGCTCGGCGAGCAGACTCGTAGCAATGCCTACATAGCCCGAATAGCCCACAATCCAGGCCCCCGTCGCATCGCGCAAAAGGCCCCCAAAGCCGGCGTGCCCCAGATTACCAAACGAACTCCTGTCAACGTTGAGCTTGACAGACCCAGGAGGAGGAGCTGACCAGTGGACCCACCGGGGAAGAGGGGGATGAGGACTCGCCGCGTTAAAACTGGTGCAATCTGCCATTTACTGTCCATACCACCGGATTTGATCGAGAGTCGACAGGGTCCGAACTAACACACATGCCACTGTGACCGACCCCGAACTAACCGTGTTTGTCTTTACATTTAACTGCATTTATTCTTTCTTTCTTTCTTTTCACCTCAAACTATGTTATTATTGCTGGTCATTGCTACTTTGACCCACTTTTCCTCATTTTCTCCGTAGAATATTAGAATAGACATGAACAGGTATAAATAAAATTTTCTAATAGAAAATATCATAAAATAAAAAATTACCCTTAAATTTGTAACTTAAAATAGTTTAACTTAGTGTCAAACAGTCTAAATTTAAATTAAAACTACTTATAATAAGTCAAGTTAAAAAGTTAATTTATATTTAAAATAACTTATATTTAAAGATTTTTAAATCAAACAAAATTTTAAATTATATTATGATTAAATTACATTATATATTTAAATATTAAATATTTTAATTGTATATTAAATTAAAACTACAGTTCTCTCCCTATTAATCTCATTCTACTTTCACTGGCAGCATTACTTGTATATGATAATTTCATCAAGATATTTCACAAATTTATTTTTCGTCATGGTAATATAAAATCTAAATTAATCTTATTAAGTACAAAAAATCTTAAGTTTTGAATTAATATTTTAAGAAACATGACATCGCAATTTTCTTTACTTTGCTATAATCTTTTTGAGGGTTAATTATAAAAAATTAAAAACTTTACTTATATTTTTAATTATAGTCTGAACTTCAAAAGATAGTAATAAATTGCTTAAACTTTTAATTTTTCAGTTTTAGCCCGAACTTTAAAAAGTGATAATAAAATTTTCAATTTTCAATTTTTTAATTATATCTCGACATTAATATCTCTATTAAGTTTGCTGATATAGCTCGTCATATATTCCAGAAACATCCTTTAATCACATAATTAAAATAACATTGTTATTTAATGACCTTAATCAGAATATGCTGTCCCAACGACTTCACGTTTTGATTTCAATTTTTTTTGTTTTCAGTTTATTTTCTTAATGCCCTCACCCTTAGATTTTCAAATTGTGCAGCCCCAATGCTCTTACACTGAGAGCTATAAGAGAATGAATTGAAAATGAAAAATTTACTAAGTACAATACGTTATAATGTAAGAGTTGTTTGGAGCGTCAGAAGAACAAACATAAAACAAATAGTCAAGAGTGTTAAAAAACAAACAGATAACGAAGGCTAAGCCTTAGAAAAACAAACAAATAAAGCATAGAAATTAGACGAAAAAAGGAAAAATTTGTCCTTTATTGCAATTTCCGAGAACTTGAAGGGCTGTTGTATTTAAGTTTTTTTTTTGTGATTTTGCTTACGGTCATCATTAGTCTATAAAAAGCCGTTCGCTGACTCCCTCCTCCTCACAGTCCTTTGCTCTGAAAGCCAACTCTTGTCGTTTTACTCATTTCAGTCCTCAAGACGCGAATGGAACGGCAAGATTCTAATGGCGTTCGTTTACGCAGTAACGAGTTCACGGGGAGCATATGGAAGCTTCTTCTGTTTTTTTGGTCCTTTTTATTGCTGTATACAACAGAATATTGATATTTTCTAAATGTAATTTTCTAGTTCCTCTTCTAGTGTCTTGAAATTGTATTTAAAATTGGTTGTAGGAAGCAAATTAAAGGAATGGAAAAGCTTCTAATGTGTCTCTATCGAGTTTAGTTTTAAATTTTCTCAAAATAATATTTTATTTAAGAGGCATTTTCCTCCTTCGTATAGTTAATTTGTTGTTATTGACTTTTTCTATATATTTATATAATTAAATTATACATTAATTACTCAATCAACCGTTTTTAACGAATAACGATCTTTTTGTTAACGACTATTAATCAAATGACATGTAATATTCTCACTCTAGTGAAACTTATCTCAAATTTATATACAATTTAAAATATCATAAAATCATGAAATTTCAATTTTTTAACATTTACTTGAAATTTTATTCTAAAAGAAACTCTACAAACTCTCTTGAAATAAATTTTTTTTCCAAAAAATAGCTTGGCTTTGTGTCCAATTTATGAGGACAGAGAATCACAAGAGAAGTGAAAGTATAGGCTTACGTCATATTTTACGTCATAAATGAAGACAAGCTTAGATTTAAAGAAAACAAATGATTTATTTAAATTTAAAATAAAACAATTAGTACTGCACTGGGTTCGGTTCGGGTCTGACGTAAGAAATTTAATGCGTGGCCATTAATGCCTTAATGATATTGACTTGTTACACTGTTTAGTAGTTTGAGAGAATGCCGCCTCGAAAAACAAAAAGAGAAGTATATACAGATGCCCTTAAATTCTCTCTACCCTTATTTTGTACCTGTTCTGTATCTATCTGTACCTATTTTGTACTCATTTAATCATAACCATCTAATTATAGAGAGTCATCTAATTATGTGGGACTCCAAGTAATTAGATGGTTATAATACAATAGGTACAAAATAGATACAGAATAAGAGTATATAGGATTATGTTCCAAAAAAGATATGCATTTTAAATATAAGAATTAAAATTGTACAATAAATAAGATTAAACTATTTTTTGTGTTGACTTAAATGAAAAATTGCGGTATGACTTAATTGAATCTATATTTCTATTATATTTCCCTCTTTTAACATATTAAACTCTACATATGTTGGCGTGAAAGTAGGCGTTGGAGGCTTGGAGCTTGAGAACTCGATGGAGCAGAATGAGAGATCTGCACTTGCATGCACAAGAGACGGGTCCATTGCTCGTCACGGCAGACCAGCTTCCAAGAACGAGACAGGTGGTTGGAGATGTGGAATGACTTTGTTAGGTACTTATCCTTTGCTCTTTTTTTCTGTAACTTGGCAATATTTGTATATGCTTCTGTAAGATACTGGTTGATGTTTCAGTTTCCGATTATTAACATAAAACAGTGAATCAAGCGCTTCTCACACTAGCTTTTGCGGGAGTGGAAGTGAATATGGTTCTTTTTGCCAAGTTGGTGCTGAGACAGAGCAATGAAGAAGCATCAAACACTTTCAATAGGTGGTTGGGAACTAGCTACCTCTTCTGTTTAGTTGGTGCCTTTCTCAGCGACTCATACCTGGGAAGATACCTAACCTGTGTCGTATTCCAGCTGATAATGATCATCGTAAGAAATCTTTTTTTTTTTACAGTACAAGACTTTAGTATTATATTTTTCTTTTAAATTTCAATTAACAATAATAATAAACGAGATATAATATTTGATTATTTTAAGTTCAATATTCATACTGATCATATTTTGTCATTATTTTTAATTAAAATTTAAAATAGAATAAATTTATTGAAAATTTTTAAAGATTATATATTTTTAAAGTTTATTAAATGATATTTCTTTTACTTTTTTAGTCACAATCTACAAAATTAAAAAGAGCTTTTAAAAAACGGGTGTTCCAAAAATCCAATTTAGCCTATTCAACGTTTATGTGATTCATGACTCTCGTCTTATATTTAACAGGGAATGGTTGCACTGTCATTGATCACTCATGCATTTCTTCATCAGACTCGAGGTTGTGGCCAAATAGGAGCAGTGTGTGAGCAACACTCGCCTCTCCAACTGGCAATGTTCTATGTAGCAATTTACCTAATCGCCCTAGGATACGGCGGCCAAGACCCTTCTCTGGCAACATTTGGAGCAGACCAGTTCGACGAGGAAGATCCTAAGGAGAAACAATCCAAGACCTCATTTTTCAGCTACTTTTATGTGGCGCTGAACGGTGGATGTTTGGTTGCAGAGACGATTCTGGTTTACATAGAAGATGCTGGTTACTGGTTGTTGGTGTTCTGGATATGTGCCACTTGTTCTGTTCTTTCTTATGTTTCACTACTGAGCGGAACTCCTAGATATAGGCACTTCAAACCATCTGGCAACCCAATCTCAAGGTTCTCTCAGGTGCTTGTTGCTTCTTTTAGGAAGATGAGTCTTGAAGTACCGCCAAATGGAGAGGGGCTTTATGAAGTTCAGGGAGGAGATGGTGACAGAAGTAGAATGAGGAAGATACTCCACACCAACAATTTCAAGTAAGTCACATACAGGCATATTATTTCGAATTTTAATGATTTGTTAAATATATTACAAATTTTAATTTATAATACTACCTATAATATATATAGTATGAAGCTAATTCTATAGTTATCATAATTAATACATATTAAATTATTCTAAATTTGATTGAGTTGGTTCAACAAAGAATCTATTTAGAATACTAATAATGAGTATTTTATTTTATAATGACTATAGTAACTGCAAAAATCACTAAATTCATATTATTTATTTTTAGATCTTTTATTGTAATATTGATAATAATAATACTTAAATAAGTTTTACTATTATATTCATCATAATTTCTTTAGACACATCCTACAAAATTTAGTGACATTTAAACTTATCTAATTTTATATTTTAAAATTTTAAAGATTGTTAATTTTTATATTATTTCAATTTTATTGAAAGCATAGTAGATTCTTCTTAATTAACATTTGCACTAAAACTTCTTAGAAAAATAATAATTAAGATACATCACCATTCAAAATATACACATTTATTTTCTTTTTATAGATCTTGATATTTAGTATTTACGAAATGAAGATTATGTATTTGATATTTTAATTTATCTTATAATATATCAACAAGCAATCTTAGAAATGTATTTGAGTTTTTCTGATTGCAAGAAACAGCACCTTTGTATCCTGGTAAAGCAGGTTTCTTGATAGAGCTGCCATAGCCAACCCAACAGAGATGAGCTTGGAATCAGCAGGTGGTCAACCTCCAAACGCGTGGTGTCTTTGTACAGTAACTCAAGTTGAAGAAGTGAAATGCCTGATAAGGTTGCTCCCAATATGGGTTTGCACCTTCTCTTCCTCTTTCATTTACATACAGACATTATCTCTCTTCGTCGAACAAGGAGCTGCCATGGACACTACAATCTCCAATTTTCACTTCCCTCCCGCGAGCATGACTGCGTTTGATATGGTAGCCACAGCCACTTTTATTCTACTATACGAAAAGGTCATCTTCCGTTTCATCGTCAAAGTAACAAAAAGGACTCCTCGGCCTCCAAGCGACCTACAAAGAATAGGAATAGGACTTGGACTTGGAATAGTCTCCTTGATTGTTGCAGGTATCGTCGAGCAAAAAAGGTTGAAGCATGCGAACGGCAGTGGCAAGGAGTTGAGTTCTTTAGGCATTTTATGGCAAACCCCACAATACATTCTTTTGGGAGTGTCTGAGGCGTTAGTTGTTGTTGCCCAGATGGAGTTTTTCTCATCTCAGGCCCCTGATGGATTAAAAAGCATGGGAATGGCCTTGTCCATGTCTTCAACGGCAATTGGTAGCTATATCAGTAGCTTTTTCTTGTCAGTGGTTATGGAGCTCACGTCCAAGAATGGAAAACCGGGTTGGGTTCCACAAAATCTGAACGACGGTCACCTAGACAGATATTTCTTTCTCTCGGCTGGTTTGGTGGCTCTCTGCCTTGGACTTTACGTTGTATACGCGAAGCAGTACAAAAGCATCTCGTTGGAGAAGCGAGTAACGGAGCTTACTCAAAGCTGTGGATAAGCCCTAACTTGCAATCATAGTTGATTCACAGGAAGCTTTTGCTGGGGTTTTGATCGAACTATTGCTGAAGTCCAAGTGTTATGTGTCAGTGTATGCTCGATAAAAACCTCTTGCTGGTCTTTTAAATATCGAAATTTAATGATGAAAATTTCTAATAATTATTAAAATAATAAATTATAAAAATATATAATAATATGTGTGTTTTGAATAAACCTGTAAAAATATATAATATGTGTCTACTTTGAATAAACCAGTTCTTCATAATTAAGTCAATAATAATTTAAAAAGTACAAGGTAATTCAAAATAACTGGATAAACAAAAAAATCATATTATTACTAAAATTTATAAAAGGGTTCAAAATTTGAAATTGTAGAAGCTTTTTAAAAAAGTAAAAGGCCTTAAATAATTGTTAATCAATTATTTATTTATTAAGATATATAGTTAATTATATTCTAAGTATACTTTAATAATTTCAAGTAATTTTCTAGATTTTAACATTTTTAACATAATCGAGTTAATTTTTTATTTATTTTGTCAATAGCTAATATTTACAGCTGTAATTGATATAATTTGAATAGCACTTCAAATTTTGAATTTTGATTAATATAATATAATTAAATTTTATTTAAAATATACTTCATAATTAAATTATTAATTTTAAAAAAGGTAATTCAAAATGATGATTCTCTTTCCTAGCTAGGTAAACAAAATAATGCCTCAATTAATTAAAATTCAAACATATTATTTAAGTTCATGTCTTGAATCTTGATTATAAATTTATAATTTCATCAAATAAAACTCTTTATTAATTTTTCAGGAGAAAAAAATAAAGTCAAAAAGAATTCCGAAATTTCAGAATTGGTTAGTACATTTTTTATTAATTTACAATATAAACTATATTTATCCAACACTTCAGTATTAGAATTTCTCCTCAACAACAAATTATTACGCACGCTCTCCCACCTGCGTAGACCTTAGACTCGCACCCCTCTCAAGCAGTCAAGTGACCCTATCCATTGACTCCATCTCGATATGGGCTTCAATTCACCTGTTCCATTAAGCCTCCATTAAACCTGTTGAAGATCATTTAACAACTAGTTTTGCTCATTTCCTCCAAGATATACATCATCTTTAGAATGTACAAGGCATCCGTCAACTTCTAACACATGAATTGTAGCAAACAATATGCTCGGGAAAGGAATCCTCTGCAGCCACAGAAAAATTTAGCAACCGTAGGTTGATGCTCCAAAAACCAGCTAAACTCATCGTAAACTTGTCGAAGGAGATTGAGCTTACAAGATATACAAGTTCAGGCAGCACATGAAGATTTTCAATGAAGACTATACACAGAAGCAAGGACAGTCTTAGACGACCAACTCGAACAACTCATGTTCAAAGTACCAATGCCCGAGCTAATGTAGAAGCATATAAAGGGGAGATGAATGCTAAATACACGGTGAACCAAATTCTATCTCAGAATTAAATTTAGATTGTCTCTTCTGTATGCTGATATCCAAAGTTACCAAATACAGACTTGGGATCCGATTGGGCGAGACCAACAGCACTATAACGTCTTTCTATCCTTGTTGAGCTTTCAACTCATCAATCTTGACCCTTGCATTCAAAATGCATTAATGAAGAACAATCCAAAACACCAAGTCTCGGAAAAGCATGAGAATATCAAAGTGGAACAGATCAACAAATCTTGTGATGTTTTCAATTTCATATTTAAATGAATCTAGGAACAAACCAAGGGTAAGACCAGCCTTCCAATAATTAAACATGGTAACAAGGCCCCTAATTTTGTCAAACAATGGTAAAGAACCTCTATACATGAGTGCTCCAATCCCCTCCACAACTAGCACAGCCAAAGCAGCAGATAGGATATCCCAGTCACCTGTCTGACCAATAACAGTGGCGAATGCAGTTGCACAATAAAATCCGACCAAGAAAAAGAGCAATTTGACAGGAAGGTTTTCCCTTATTTCCTGAAATTTTGCACTTAACCTGGTTTGCAGAGATTGAAGGGCCCTAACCAATCTTGTTCCTCGAGTACTACCCGAGGTAGAAGGATCCAGTCCACTGTCATCGACACTGCTTCTAATCCGCCATGCTGTCCTCATGTAGGATTCAGATAGAAACCCTGAATAAGTTCTAGACAAAAGAAGTAACTTACTTTCTGTTGATTGCTTCATCTAATTTCCATGGAATAGAAATATATCTAAGCACTATTGTATGATTACACTCTTCACTTAGAAGATTTTTCACATCACAAAGGTGATTAACTATTTAGCAGCAACAAGAAGTAAAACTTCTATGTAATAATTTTGAGACGTGTACTTGTGTGACATGATCAATCATTCACATATTCACAACCTCATGAGCATCTAAATTAATAGGCTTTGCAAGGCTTACCCAAAGTAGTTTACCAAGAAAGGTTCAGTAACCTGGACGTAAGAACATTGGTAAGAGAGTCTCCTTCCAAATGCACAAGCATTATGTTGAAAGCAAACTGTAACGTTCAAAACAGCAGCTCCAGTACCAAAGCACTCTTTGGAAGGAAGCTTTGAAACTCTTGGATAGTTAAACATTGTCATTGCTGTCGCCATTTCCATGTGAACAGAGAAACCTGAAAAATTAATAGCATTATATCACATAGTTTGAAATCGAGCCAAAGCCAAAATCAAACGACTGAATCTCTAACAATTTGTGAGAAAATAAAGATTCCCAGATATCCCCAACCAAAACCCACAAACCCAAGAACAACCCAACTCGATTCTTTCAATTCCGATTCTCCAATTTGGTCATTTGCCTAAATGAAAGACTGACAAAACAAAGCCCCTTAAAGTCGACTGAATGAGAATATAACAATAGTTTGGTACAGATTCAACAACAGTTATTCTCAGAAAAAGAATCCCAGCTCAGATTTTATCAACGCAAATTGGAATTCAATGCAATGCAAGCATCTCAATCACGAAACAAGTTTCCTCCATGGAAGAAACAATCATCAAGAAGGCAATTTTGAAGGGAAAAAGTAAAGGAAAAGCACACTTACTTTACGAAACCGATTTCCAGTTCTGTTGCGACGTTACTCACTTTGCTGGTTTGGACTAATCTCTAGATGTTTAGTTTTGTACTTAAGTCATCAGGAGGGTTAAAAGGGCCTAGACTCAGCTTCTAGGAATCCACAGTCCAGATAGGCACATCTCCATTTTTGAGCTTCAACAGCACCTGACCATCCTTTTCAATATCGTACAGCGTTTATATATATAAAGACCCAATTAGATGCCCAATTTTTCTTGGTAATTGTTAAGGATGATTTTCATGAAAGTAAAATTTTAGGGATGGTAGTGGGCGGGTCCGAACCACGAGCTGGACGCCCGATTAAACTTTTTTTTTTTAAGTTTTCTAAAATAATATTATTTTTAATAAAACGATATTGTTTTATGCCTTTTTTGGGTCACGGTTAAGGTTGGGTCTGAATAGGCCCGGCCTAAGTTAGGCCCAGTTTGAACCCATGGCTCAGCCAACCCGGGTCAAAGTTGGGTCGGGTTGGGCTAAAACTGTTACCCTCTAAAATTTAACTTTATTATAATATTATAATATTATATATAATATAAATAACTAATAATTATCAAAACTTAGCAACAAATTTGTTTATTTATGTAAAAGTTGTCAACAAAACTATTTCTTAAATAATAGGTGTATACTAATTAATAAAAATTAAAAATAATTTAAAATGAAAATGAAAATATAAATATAAATTATTATAATAAGATTTATTTGAAATAAATAATTATAATTATTTAATTTTATATCACTAATATTCATTTTATTAGGTTTAAAAATTTTATCCAAATAAGTCAGAAATTCTTTAAATAACTTTTTAGTATTAAAAATTATAAAATTGAGTTATGAACAAAAAATTTTATCTTGTAAAATAGAATAATTAATTAAATAAATAAGCTTTTTAAATCTCGATTTTATTTTTATTAATTTATTTTATAAAAATATCTATGAAATTTTCATTGTTGACCATAGGAATAATTAAACCTAATTATCGATCATTATTTTCAGATGAACAAATCTTTTATTCCATAAATAAATTCTTACTCTATTTAATCCTATCTCATTTATATATTTATGTAAGACTAAAAAAATGAAGACGAAATGAGACGAAACAAAAATAAGAATTAATTTACAGTAACAGAGCATCTCATCTCTATTTTCAGCAACAAAGGACATCTTCAACTCATTCATTCAAAACGGAACATAATTTCTTTCATTTTAAAGATGCTATAGTACTTTTCGCTGTAACTCACAATTATATTTTTCACATCAAAAAGAATATTCTCAACATATTCTTTTTACCTTTCATTTTTATTATTAAAATTACTTTATAAAATTAACCCAACTTTATTTTTTTGTATATATTTTTGTTCACAGGATTATTGTTGTTATATTGTCATGTTAATAAATAATAAATAATAAAATTTCAATTAAACTATAATTTGTTATTTGATAATACTAAATGAAATAATATATGAGATATATTGCATTATTTCATATTATTTAAATATATTAAATGACAATATAATTACATAATATCAAACTTAAAATTTTATTGAATTTTATAAATCAAAACATTTTGACATTAAAAAAGGAACAGAACATTCATTACACAAAAAAGACACAAATTATTGAATTTTCCGATTTTGTAGTAGAAGTTAATTATATTTTTCTTGTCTTTTTTTATTTAGATCTACTACTTGACTATTAATATTTATGTATTTATGTTTTAATTTAATTTATCATTGGTTGTAATTTATTATATTATTCGGCTATTAATATCAATGTATTTATGATTTGTAACTTATTTGATATTTTTAATGTATATTTTTAAATTATTTATTTAAAATATTTATTCAAAAGCAAATAATTATAAAGTTATAAATATATAATGGAAATATTTATAAACATGAGGCTAAATCTTAAAATTACCATAAAATTATAATTACTTAAATAAACATATAATGAAAATATTGAAATATTGTTTAAATAACAAAATAAAGAATGAAAGAATTAAAAAAGAAAGAATGATTGAATGAAAAAAGAAAGAAAAGGTTGAAGGAAAAAAAAAAGAAAAAAGTTGGAAAATTGTAAAAAATTATGAACACTAATAAAGAAATGCTACAGTGATTATCATGGAGGAAAATTTGCTGGCGAATTGGAGCGGATTTTTTTTATCTATTATTATATTTTTTCCTCCATTTTTTAGATGCGTTACAGTTGGCCTAAGCACTGGTCAAGTAATCATAGCTTTTGACATTTTCTGGTCTTTCTACTCAAGTGCAACTCTACAGTCAAAGTTTGAGTTCTTGTCGGTAATTTAGTTTACTTATCAGTTACAATGTCACGTTAGTTAGTTGGGACCCTAAATACAAATTGGAAAGAATGGGAAATGAAACAAAACATCGGTTGGAGTCGCCAACCATTCGGTTGGGTCAAACTGAATATTGATGATGCATGTAATCGTGCTCAGTTCACGACTATAGTAGGTGGCCTCATCCGAGATTGTCAGCGGCTGACTTGCAGGTTTCACTCAAAAGTCAAAATATAGGTTGGTGCTTCGAGCTATCAGCGAAATTTTGGGGCGTCTACACCGAACTTTCACCTACTTAGAGGTTGAACTTTCGTCGGATTGAATTGAAAGTAAACTCGACGGGGGTGCATCAGCTCCTATCCTCCTCGGATATCCGCTCTCTGAAACGCAACCCAATTATCATGGGTATCTTGGAATTTTTCAATTGGAGCTAGTCTGTTATTTATCGATACGTATATCAAAAAAAGTAATAAATGTACGGATTGACTTGTCACATAGGCAGGTCATTCTGACATTAATGTCACTTATTTTGATTTCACACTTAGCGAATGTCATAGTATCCTAAGGATATGTTGGAATTTATTTCCTTAAACTTATTTTGTAAGTGGTGTACTCCTTTTCTCTTTATAATTAAAACAAAAACAAAACATAACTGTTCCCAAAGTTAGGGTTTACTTTTGTCGGGAGTAAGCTACCACTTTACCGACCTCCGGTGTTAGTTGGCTTTCTTCAAATCTTTTCGATCTTCATCGATTTTCCTACTTCTTCGACTTGGTAAATCTCTTTTGGCTGTGCCTTTGAGTCCATGTTTGTTTCGAATTTCGTTGCTTAAACAGTGTATTGATTAGTCTGGAAACCTGCTTTGTCAGGTCTTGTGATGGAGTCACCATCAGTTGCTAGTTTGTTGTTCATTAAACTCCAGTTTCTATGTATTACAAGTTATTGATTTGCTTACTGTATTTTAGATTCAATTCTAGTTGTCCTAGTAACGAAGTTTGCGTTGCTTATTTCTATGAAATCAACGCAATAGATTATATTTGTACCTTTTGAGTGTTATTGTCTGTGGGAGAAGATGATTGAATCCCGAAATGTTTCGTATCCATGTGCTGGCTAGTGTTTGGCATTCTAATCTTTCTGGGTTTGTGTACTATATGAGAAGTTTCACAGATCATAGTTTGGAACTGTGAGACACTGATTTTCGGAAGTGCCTTCTTATTTCAGGTTGAAGTTTTATTATGTTTGCTGGACATGTTTTGAGGGCATTTTGTGATCTTTATAGGTAAGCAACCATTGACAAAGATTTCATCTTACTGTTCGACTTGATTAATTTGATGTTGAGGTTTTGGCATGCGCCTTTAATCCTTTACATACTCTGCCAGATCTAGGATCATTGTTCTGCACACTGATAGTTCTGGGGTTTTACCGTAATGTTGAAGGAACGGATTGTCCCAACAGAGGTTCCTTTTCCTTTATGATATACGAATGAGTATGAAGCATGGAATCTTACTAATCATCACTTGTTTGCTAAACAAAAGAAAGTTGGTGGGTGGATTTAGTTTGCAGTATGGTATATTTGTTAGCCTTCTAGATCTTATTATTCAAGAAGCCATTTTAGCAAAGGAATCAACAGGCTTTATCCAGTGTGGTGCATGATCACCTTGTTAACAGCTACTGGAAGCTTATAACACTTATGTGGGAGCTTGCAGGTTTTGCTGTAAAGGATTTTTGGCTGAAGGATTCCTGTCTGCCTACCCTGTTCACTGGTAGTAGCTATGCTACCCACTGGGATCAAAGATAATCAACTCCGTGAGAACAACAGTCAAAAGGTCCACCCACAACCCATGGAAGATTCTACGAATCAAAACCCGGAAGCTCTTGAAGCCTTGATGGCCAAGATATTTACTAACATTTCTTCCCTCAAATCAGCTTATATCCAACTTCAATCTGCTCATAGTCCCTATGATCCCGAAAAAATCCAAACTGCTGATAAGCTAGTGATATCTGAGTTGAAGAGCTTATCCGAGCTCAAACACTTTTACAGAGAGAACTATCCGAAAACCACATCTGCTTCTCCACAGGACTCACGTTTGGCTGCTGAGATCCAAGAGCAACAAAGCTTGCTGAAAACTTATGAAGTGATGGTTAAGAAATTTCAGTCTGAAATTCAGAATAAAGATTCTGAGATTCTGCAGTTACAACAACAGATCGAGGATGCAATGCAGAAGAGAACCAAACTGGAGAAGAACCTTAAGCTCAGGGGCTTGTCAACCAAAGAGTCAGAAGGTTCTGGGGATGAAAAAGGGTTTATTTCTCTGGATTTAACCCCTGAACTATTCATTTCTGCTGTAGAAGCGGCTTTCAAAGCCATCCACGATTTTTCTAAACCACTGATCAATATGATGAAAGCAGCTGGATGGGACCTTGATGCTGCAGCTAGTTCAATTGAACCCAATGTTACTTATACGAAGAGAGCTCACAAGAAGTATGCATTTGAGTCTCATATATGTCAATGGATGTTCAGTGGGTTTCAGCAAGACAGCTTTGGTATTAAATCAGACAATATGACCATCTCCAGGGAGGGTTTCTTCCATCAATTTCTTGCTCTTAGAGAGATGGATCCTCTTGATATGCTAGGCCAGCACCCTGATTCTGCTTTCGGGAAATTTTGCAGTAGTAAGTACCTGGTGGTTGTCCACCCAAAGATGGAAGTGTCTTTCTTCGGAAATCTTGATCAGCGAAACTTCATAGCCAATGGCGGGCACCCAAGGACTCCCTTTTATCAGGCTTTCTTAAAACTGGCCAAGTCAATATGGCTTCTACACAGTCTGGCTTATTCATTTGATCCTAATGCCAAGATCTTTCAGGTGAAGAATGGTAACGAATTCTCAGAGGTTTACATGGAAAGTATCATTAAAAATTTGATCTTGGATTCAAGTGATCAGAAACCTAAAGTCGGGCTAATGGTAATGCCTGGATTTTGGATAGGGGGCACGGTAATTCAGAGCCGTGTTTATCTATCCGGTGTTCAGGTTGCTGAGTGATGCCAGAATCTTTCATTCTGTTGTGTATCTTGTGTGTTCAATATAGTTGCCTTTCCCTATAACATGTTGGAAACATTCAAGTGTCTTCCCCATAATCTTTTCTATGCGCTCTTTGCCCTGCTGAGAACTAGTGAAATGCATATTCATCGATAGATTATAATGTTAGTCAAGCTTCTACTTGTTTTAAACTAGAATATCACAAACTATGGACATTATTTTAAACATGAAATCAGTCAGCAATATAGCTTAAGTTCACCAGGGAAAGGGATTCATTTGAATTCTGCTCAAAGATCGTTATATACGTTATCAGCACTTGCATGACTATTTTATTTTTAAATGATTAGAATAAGATTCTATTGGCCTTATCTGATGGATTGTGTTGGCTATGAACAGACACACATCCTACCATCCATGGACAAGAGAGCGTGTATATCGGAGAAAGGAAAACCTCCCCGAGTGAAACCTAAAACCTTACTCGAATAGTTTAGACAATATTTTGGACCATATCCAATGTAATAAGGGAGACAATATTGAACATAATAAGGGTAAAAGATACAAGGTTACCTAGCATAATCTAAAATTTGAAATGAAAATTTTAACTTTTAAAATCATATTTCTAAAATAAAAGTTCATGTTGAACTTTTGACGTAATCAACCGATTCGAAGTATCGTAACATAAATGCAAGCAAATCTTCATCTTTAGGTTTGGCTTTGTAGGCTATAACATGTTTGATCAAAGATGCATGTGAGGTAAGTTTCATTTCTAAAATACTTGACCGACTTATTGAGCATCTGCATAGTTTAATCATTAATGGCTTTCCTTATTACCAAATAGCAATGTCCATAATCTAATCCAAGTAAATTGCACGTAAGTCTAATGTTGGAAAAGTTTAGATCCTCTGTTTAATATTATGGTATCTTATTGTGTTCAATAAATCTCAGTCATTTATTTATATAGGTCTCGCAAAATAAATAACTGAGATCATATAAGATAAAATAAAACAAAATAATATTAAACAAAAAATCTTGATCCTAAAATTGGGTAGCCATATCATGTGACCCTCCTTTACTGTCTATATATTGTAAGCACAACTCTGAACCCCATCAAGGATTAGAATAACTTCAAAAACAATGTCGTTTCTTCAGCTTTCTTTACTAGTTCTAGTTTTCATACTCGCCGTCTTTTCCCTCTCCGGCAAGGCGGAGCCAGCCTTTCTCAGTCGTCGACCTCGAATACGACCCTATATAGAAGCCACATGCAAGACCACCCACTACCCCACCTTATGCTTCCAGTACCTCTCCATGTTCCCAAACTCAACCATACAATCCCCACAACAGCTCGCACAAGTTTCCCTATCGTTGAGCTTATACAGGGCACAGTTCACTAGATCGTACATGTTGAAAGTAGCCGGCGAACTCAAGGCGGAGAAAGCTAAAGATTACCAACTGGTCAAAGATTGCTTAGACCAGATAAACGACGGGGTGGAGCAACTTAGCCAATCCATTGCAGAGCTTCGTCGATTGGGAGGCCAAGAATCACCTGTTAAAGACGACGCGTTTTGGCACATAAGCAACGTCGAAACTTGGGTCAGTGCTGCTCTGACGGACGCTACCACGTGCGTCGATGCGTTTCCGGGAAGGAACATGAGTAAGCTTAAAGCCACAATCAAAGGCAAGGTTTTGAACGTGGCTCAGACCACTAGTAATGCTTTGGCCTTGTTTCATCGTTATGCTGCGAGATATCGATCTAGAGCTTCCAACCAGAAGCCATGAAAGGGCTTAAGCTTTGTAACTTCTGAGAGCGTAAAACTTCCTCCCACATTCAAAAATTCTTTCTATGGTCGAAGCTGTTCATGTATGTTAAATTTTACAGTATTAATATCAAAATCCGTAAGATATTACAAAGAAAATGAAAGTCGACTTTTAACTATACGTTCGGATACTATGGCACCGTACAAAGCATTATAAATGCTTCATATTAGCCACATAGAGCAGAGAATATGATCCTAACGGTTCTTACCATCTCCGCCTGAGAATTCCTTTTGGTAATGGTAATGATGGACTTTATCTTTTACCTGTTCACGGTTTTTCGATGAGCACTAAGCAAGAACACTCATTCCATTTGTGTTATTGGATGTAGCGCCTTTGGATTTTAGTGAAAAGGAAAAATCATTATGTTTGCCACTAAAGAAGATCAAAGATTCCGATACAATAATAAGCGTACACTTGAATTTTAAAGACCAGATGGCTCCACTGCACATCCCCTTCCTGCTGAAGGAAAGCAAAACGGTGCGTCTAGCTCTAGATCAAATTTGGGGCCCCCAGAACCGACTTCTAAAAAGCAGCTACCAGGCAGGGGCCCTTGATCAAATGGGCCACCATCGAGTGGGTCTGCGGAGGATATAACCCAGACTCGTTTCTACGAGGAGCAAGCCAATACACCAACGACTCCACTGGCCCACGATAATCAGTCTACTACACCCTCACCTGATACAAGGAAGGTTACCGTCGTGCCTCAGACCAAATCTAATAAGCACGTAGCAATCTCCTGTCCCTCACATCAGGAGCTGGTGATGTAAGACAACTCATTGGTTTTAACTATGAACGAGGATATGGCCTGTGGCGGCATGGACGAAGACATAAATGCCGACGTTGCGTTTACTCCAACGTTGAGCAACCAACATCTTCTGCCTCCCTATAAGCCACCAGATCCTGGGAGTGGTGCAGCTTCGGCAAGCGAAGACA
>JANVCL010000004.1:1449315-1461477 GCA_026546855.1 Erythroxylum incrassatum | reverse complement strand
CAAGCCTTTCCATAGTGGTTACGAATGATCTTTTTGCCACCCGTATATCTCATTGTAGCTTCTGTTGCTAAGCGATTGCTCACAATCCATATATAGACATGACTACTTCTAGCTCCTCCCATTTTTGAATTAAAAGGACACCAATCTATTAAATCTTAAGATGATAATACTTTAATCTTCGCACTTGATTCTCTCATTGCAATGTTATACACTGCTGTTGGTCTCGCCCAATAAGATCCCAACTCTGTCTTTGGTAGCTTTGGATATCAGCATAGAGAAGACACAATCTAAATTTAATACTTAGATAGAATTTAGTTCAGGAACAACTGTATATTTAGCATTCATCTCCCTTTTAAGAATTTGGTTCAGGAACGACTGTATATTTAGCATTCATCTCCCTTTTAAGAATTTGGTTCAAGAATGACTGTATATTTAGCATTCATCTCCCTTTTATATGCTTCTACATTAGCTCGGCCATTGGTACTTTGAACATGAGTTGTTCGAGTTGTGGTCATCTAAGACTGTCCTGCTTCTGTGTATAGTCTTCATTGAAAATCTTCATGTGCTGCCTGAATTTGTATATCTTGCAAGCTCAATCTCCTTCGACAAGTTTATGATGAGTTTAGCTGGGTTTTGGAGCATCAACCTACAGTTGTTAAATTTTTCTGTGGCTGCAGAGGATTCCTTTCCCAAGCATATTGTTTGCTACAAATCATGTGTTAGAAGTTGACGGATGCCTTGTACATTCTAAAGATGATGTAGATCTTAGAGGAAATGAGCAAAACTAGTTGTTAAATGATCTTCAACAGGTTTAATGGAGGTTTAATAGAACAGGTGAATTGAAGCCCTTATCAAGATGAAGTCAATGGATAGGGTCACTTGAGAGATGTCAGGATCCTCTCATACAAATGGATGACTGAGATTCAATGAGACAGGGTAGGGGACAGAGGATCTGTCCCCACTTGAGAGGGGTGCGGGTCTAAGGTCTATGCAAGTAGGAGAGCCTGCAAAATAATTTGTTGTTGAGGAGAAATTCTAATACTGAAGTGCCGAATAAATATAGTTTATATTGTAAATTAATAAAAAATGTTCTAATCAATTCTGTAATTGGTTAGAAATTTCGGAATTCTTTCTGAGTTTAGTGTTTCTCCCAAAAAATAAATGAAGAGTGAGTTTTAATTAATTGAGGCATTATTTTGTTTACCTAGGAAAGAGTCATCATTTTGAATTACCTTTTTCTTTAAATTATTAACTTAATTATGAAGCTATTCGACATGGGTTAAGTGTGGGTTGGGATCATGGACATCGAAAAGGGCTAGTGGAATTTTACTCATAGGGACAGTCAATTTGATAAATAAAACATGCTCACATACTTGTCCATATTTTAGTATTGCTAGTCACTGGTCTTGTTCTCTTTCTCATATCTTTCGCGACGGTAAACAATGCATAGATTTCTTAGCTAAGCTAAGATCGTTTGGTGCTCAAAATCTAATCCTATGAGACAATCCGATTCCAAGTATGCGTTCGTTGCTTCATAACTTAAATCAAAGTGATGAGAGATCAATTGTCTTAAATCAGACTGATGAGAAGTCAATTGTCTTCTTAACGCGTTAGTTTGTTTCGTTACTTCTTGTACATTACACTAAAACATAAAATTTATATTAATACAGGCATTTTTTATGTCTAAATTACCACTTTTTATAGTTTAATTTGAATGAATTCAAATTATTCGATTAAACTTAACCGATTATATAAAGTTGACCTAATTAAACTCATTATTGTTTTAAAAATAGGTTTTATAAATAAAACAAGGTAATAATTTTAAGTTGACACTCGAGGCTTATAAAAGTCGAAAGTTCTAATACAAATTTGCTTATTTTGGTAACTCAAATAATAAATTAATAGTTCTTCGAATACTTACAAAATTGCATTTTGAGAATTTATCAAAAGTATTTCTTTCACCTAAGTCAGATTTTTTTAACGTTTTTTCTCCATATGAAACGTTCTTTACTCCTTTCAATGCCTAATTATAAATAAAATGTTGATTATAGAAGACAAAAATTAATGATTAATGTACAAACTCAAATTACGTAAGAAAATACAATAGATAAAAAAAAACTTGGAAACATCTAGAAATTTTAAAGGAAACGTGGTATACAAACCCTTGCCTTCTTAACATTTACCTGGATAACCAACCCAAATTCTAATAGTAGTACGTCAAATAATTAATTTTGTGACCAGAAATTAGACTGTTAATGATTCCAACAGAATGCTAATAATGTTATATTTTTGTACTTCCAATCACAATTTCAATTTCGATCAAAATTGAGAACACCATCCAAACCTTTTATCTGCCCTTTTCAAATGGAATAAATAGCAACTATGCGTTCAGCCAAGGGAACATATTAGGCGATGAAGGAAGCCTTGCTGTGAGAACTTCAACCCCGGTTTCTGTAACCTGTAAGAGATGTTAAAGAGGAGAATGAAAATTTACCGCACCATAAGTACGGAGATGGAGATAGCATTTTAAGTTTGGTTCAACCCAAGTCAACAATAAATTCAAGTTGAACGAATTTCAGAACCTGAAGGGTGACTTAAACACCCTTACTAAAAAAAAGCACGTTTGATATAATTGGTTAAAATAACATCATTTTGGCTAATAAATTCAAGACAATTTAAACTAATACGCCATTACGATTAATTATACCACGACATTATTTTGACCCTGTCCACTGACCATCAATCGAATATTAAGATACAAGGTGATCGTATAATACAAAACAGAATGAGCACGTTTACCAGAAGAGTGTGTTCAAACTGAGCACTGCGTTTACCGTCTGCGGTAACGGCTGTCCATCCATCAGGCCACATTCGATCACGCCAAACGCCTAATTGCCAAAAAGAGTTTGGTTATAAAGCTGATGGACAAAATCATTTCCAATCAATTTTAAGCAGTTTGGAAACACACCTGAATTAATCATTGGCTCGATAGTGAAGGTCTGTCCAGCCTTCATCACGCCAACCGCCTTATTTCCTTACTAAGGTTAAGGTTACACACCACAAATAAAAACCGATGTACTGTTGACTAATGGACTAACTTGCATACCTCGAGCAATTGAAAATTGAATAGAACTAACCTACACAAACTGTTGTTATTTTGAAAACTATCATTTATCTTTAGTATGATTTTGCTATCGTGCAACTTCATATGCCGCTAATTTTCTTTTTATTCACAGCTCCAAAACAATGTCATATTAGATTTTAAGACTTCTAATACTTTGTTGTTTTGAGTAATAAATAAATAAAAAATTAGCGAAATATGACAAGCGAAATTGTCTAATAGATAAGTCTCATTAATAAACATTAGCATAAAAAAAAAAGATCAAACCGCAAGAGTTTGAGTGTATTTAACCTTTTTAAATACCAGTAAAGTAGTTATGTGGATACTTCCATAATGGGGAATATTGGGTGCACAATGGAAAAGTTCT
This sequence comes from Erythroxylum incrassatum, assembly GCA_026546855.1. Taxonomy (NCBI): domain Eukaryota; kingdom Viridiplantae; phylum Streptophyta; class Magnoliopsida; order Malpighiales; family Erythroxylaceae; genus Erythroxylum; species Erythroxylum incrassatum. The sequence goes on along the minus strand of JANVCL010000004.1, from coordinate 1,457,989 downwards.
CCTATTCCATGTCCGCAATATGATCTCACCTGATCCAAACAAACCAAATTATGAACCATTCACTCAGCAACAAAACCATAATATAGAATAAAATTGTGAACCTTAGGTAGATTACCACTGATAAGCCAGACATTGATGCATGACGATTAATAACCTCTCCAACTTCACGAAATCGAACTCCAGGTTTTACTAACCACGGAAGCAGAACCAATACAAGATACCAAAAGGTAAGTCCTCATAGGAGAAGTCAGATAATAAAGATTTTAATCATTGAAAAGTCTGGACTCAGAATATGCCCGGGTGAAAAGATCAAAAAATTGCTCAAAAGACAAATATAACACAATTACAATGGGAATAAGATCAGAAAACAGTAATTTCTCCCAGTATGCTACGACACTAATTATTGAAACGTACCGATTGATATAGCTTTCTCCAAGCACTCGTAAGTACATTGGACCAGCCGTCTAGAAGCTTCATCAACATTTCCAACGAAATATGTTTCATTGAGATCGCCTGAATAAAACAGTACCAACACTCAGAAAAGAACTCCTTAACTCATGCATGCACGAGATACATAATAGGAATCTAGCATACCGTGGACTCCGTTATAGTACACGGTGACGTCAACATTTACAATATCACCATCTTCTAATGTCCTGAAGCAAATCCATACAAAAGAAATAATTTGGGGTATGTGATATGACAACTTTTAGTTGAGAGTAAAATATCTAATCAAATTGTGCTCAAGTCATAATGCATATAGAACTAACAGGATAATAAGATAGGAATATGTATCAAGTTCCATGATGCAAATTGGAGGGTACACTTGCAGGATAACTAGTAGCTAAGTTAACACAGCATAACGAACATACCTAGCATCAGGAATGCCATGGCAGATAACCTCATTAACCGACCTGTACCAATAGCACTCCAAATTTAAGCAGTGAATACAAATTCAAAGTTATGTACTATATAAACAAAAGGACCACCTACGTGCAGCATGATTTTGGGAAGAAATGATAATTCAGAGGAGATGGGTATCCTCCTGCAGTCAGGTACAATGCAGCCCATATTTAGCAAAGAACTAAAAATATCACAGATATCACTTACATTTAGAAAGTCATGAGATGAGAACAGTTCCCATTGCAAGACATAAAACTGGCGGGATTCAAAGATATTCCACCAATTAAGTAACAATTGGAATAGAGAACATTACATATAACAGGAACATTATCATTGTCTAGTACACTTAGAAACTCTCAAAAATAAAACCAGAAATGTCCATTAGGCTTAAGTTATGAAGAAACGTTAAGATTTTGAGCAAAAAGTGATGAATATACCAGCTGCAATAGTTGCCTCATGAACAACTCGATCGATTTCATCAGTTGTCACACCAGGACGAATGACTTTAGCTGCTGCATCTAAAACTTCCCTTGCTATCTGAAAAGAGCACCATAATATGAGAAACAATGCATAACATAGTAGAAGAAGCAAGAAAACTGCTGCTAAGGTTCAATTTAAGTCACAGTTTGCTTTAATAACTAGCCTAAGATTTGAAGACCTGTAGCACAAATGCAGATAAATGTCCTATGATTATCAGAAAAAGTCAACAGTTGCTATCTTTATAAATGGATCTTACCATAAAGCCTCACCCTTATCTAAATGGATGACAAACAGATCAATGAGTGAACTACCTTAAAAAGTTGCAATGATGAAGAAGACAGCTTACTCGACAAGTTTCTCGCATTCTCTTGATTTGATCTTGAGTTTTAATCTGGAATAAAAGTATTAACTTCAGCAAAGGAATTTCAGAACAAATTAAAAGAAAAACTATGAAAAAGCTGACATTGTTACCCATCAATTCAGATGTACAATATTGCTAGAGGAACATTTACCTCCACAACATGCTGCAAGTCACTATTTGGTTCAATTTTTGGTATACCCTGCAATCCATGTTTAAGCAAGGAAAAAGGTATATGAGTACCAAAAGGATGGAGAAAAGGAGAAATACAAGAAGCTTTCTTGTCTTGGCAGCATAGACAGACAGAATGGAGTATAAAATATAAACACTCACACTTATCATGGTTGTCAAACACATCATTCTATCAACAAATCAAATTACTTTCTTCTCAAATACCGCTAGAATAACAGCGTGAATTTAAAATGTTGTCAAGCATTACATCAAACTTATTAAAGAAACTCACATCTACAGCCCAGTCAGGTTTATCAATGTTGTCAGGAACAGTCCGTTTGGTAGACATGGGATATGGCCTCAGTGTCCTGTGAGTGAACTGAAATCTTTACTATTGCAATTTGAAGGAAATTAAATAAAGGATAATAGATAGTTCTTTAGAAAAATATGAAAACCATTTGACCATATGTGCTGCTAACTTAGAAATGTAGGCAACCAAATATCTATAATCACAAACTTAAACCCAAGAAAGATAACAGAACTAAGATATAGAAAATCAGTAGAATGGCCAGAGATGATCTAAGAGTCAACCGTGGAGAGATACCCTGTCCAATCAAAATGGGGAAGTTTCGGACTTCGAGCCTGTCCTTTCCTCAAGCAATAAAGCCAACCTTCATTAAGCACATCTGACTTTTGTTCACCCTGAGTATCCGTCCCTAATGTGGACAACTTTGCCTTCAAATGAACTGATTTATGAGAGCTCCAAGATCATAGATGCCTTGAAGCAATCTTGAGTACTGTTAAGATATAAAACTTCATCAATAAGGAAAAAGAGACTTGAACGGACAAGTTACCAAGTGTATGACATAAAACTAATGATCCAAAACTGTATCGAAACCACTCAAGATGTTCCACTTTCACCAAATACTAGAACCGATACTTCAGATGAAAATTACAGCGTAATTTTTAGAACCTCTCAAAGTCGGCGACATCTGATTAAATAGCTAAAACACTAACCTAGGCGCTCGCGGCTGGGAAGGGGAAAGCTTATCTGCGCCTTCAACCTTGCTGGCCCAAAAAAATTATATAAATCTACATCGCAGATTAAGATTAGTAATTAAAAATAACCAATAAAATAGAAAAAGATTCAAATGAGTTGCACGTAAAAAAAAGTAAATCGAAAAAAGAAAACAGATCAAAAAGAAGAAAAATGTTTTTATCAGATCTAAAGCAACAGGAATCTGATAGAGAAGAGATCAGAAAATCAGAAGAAGAGAGAGGAAGAGAATGGGTCGGTGATATAACCTGGCGGAGGCGAGTCGTTCCCGAGCGTGAAGCTGAGGAGCCGAGATGCTGGAGGACGGAGTATCGTAGAGACCAACAAAATAAAGAAAAAGAAAAAAAGGAAAAATTTAGGAAAATGTCTGGCAGATCTGATAGAGAAGAGAACAGAAAATCAGAAGAAGAGTACCGTATGTGAAGATCCGAGCACGGAGAGAGTAGATCTACGTAACATCACCCTCACACTCACAAGATCAGTTACATGCAAAAGAAAAAGTAAATCGAAAAAAGAAAACAGATCAAAAAGAAGAAGATCACCGTAACCATGACATATGATCGTAGAGGTTACGATTTAGGTTTGAGAGAGGGAAAAAGAAAGATCCATCACATACGATGGTAGGGACGACGATGATGCCGAAGGTGGTGTTGCAGTAGAGGCCAGGTTTGAGAGAGGGAGATCGTTGCTGTGTTTCTAGGCTGTTTATTCTCTAGAACTTTCGGAACTGAAAAAAAAGGCTTTGTAAGGACGATTAACCAACCGTTAGATTAAAAGGACGGTTGGGATGGATTGCATGGTCGTCCATCCCAACTCGTCCTTAGTATATATACTTAATAAGTATACAATATTTCATAAAATTTTCAATTTTTCCTTTTTAGTATATATATTATGTCACAACTTTAAATTATAACAACATATAATTATGATATAATAAAGTCATTAATTTTATCAAATATTAAATTACAAAATATTTATATCTTTAAATATTAAACCACTTAATATTTCATTTGAATAAAACGATAAGTCATTAAATGAAAGCATAACATCACTAGCTTCTTAATGTTTTAAGTAATATTTTAGGTATAATGAGCTAAATATTAACACAATTTGTGTTAAAAGTCATTAAGTCAGGTTTAGATTGAAGGGTGCTACATACATTTGCATATCATTAATGATAAAATACAATTTAAAATTAAAACCTTGAGATGTATTTATTGGTACGATTAATTAGGAATTTTAATTTAACTAATTAGAAATTTGTATGAAAAGTCATTAAGTTAATAGTTATAGTTAAGAATTTCAATTCAATTAATTACGAATTTTAAATTTACTTAAATAATTTAATAAATATTATAACAGAGAATTGATAAAAACAAATTATTAACTATAGAAAAATTTGTTTACACAAATGATTATCTAAATTATTTTACAAGAAATGATACAATTTACAAAATTAAGATAATATCATTTTGGAAAGATTAGAGAGTAGAGACTGAGAGAACATCATCTAATTGACTAATTGTACTTGTTGGTAAGATCGTCAACAGTTTGGATCCAATAATTTATATTTAGTAATATAATATTAAAATAAAAATACTTAATAATGTAATATTAAATAAAAAGAAAATTAAATATACCTTCATCTTCATATATTTGATCAAAATAACCTTCAATTGGTCGATTAATTTCACTAGTCCCCTTCGCATTAATACTTGTGGCCTTAAAAAAATAAAAAACTCAATATTAGAGAAGATAATATAAAGATAGATAAAATAAATATATTAAAAAGAAAAGAATTTACCATAAATATCTTTATTATTTAACCAACTTTGAGCACACATAAGGGCTTCCACAATGCGATAATGAAGTTGACCATGATGAGGAGTAATGACTTGACCACTAATACTAAATGCAGACTCTGAAGCAACGATGGATGATGGAATAGCTAACAAGTCCCCTGCAATGTTTTGCAAGTTCAGATAATTCTGTGTAGGCATCTTCCACCATAACAATATATCGAACGAACTATCTTCAGTTTCTAGAACTCAATCTTTAGAAAAATATTTATCTAACTTTATCATATTGTAAGAAATCCTAGCCCTTTTCTTTTTCAAAAAATTTGAAAGAGAATTTGTTAATAATGGGTCAGAAGAAAAGGTCGAACTTGAAATTGAAGACCGAGTTGAACTGCCTACATCACAATTATGAATTTGTTGCATTCTGACTTCATAATCATGAAACAATTGATACCATAATTGTTTCATGGTATGTAGACGCTCTTGAACTTCACCACTGTACATGCATTATAAATATATTCAACCCTCCAACTTGTATCTCGGGTCCAATACATATAATACTGTAATAATATCTCCAACCTTAGACTAATAAGAATTAAACTTCTCTACCATCCACTCTGCCATAGTTCGAATCACTATATTGGAGTTAAACATCGACAATGATAAAATATGGTTTATGTTGAACATAGTGCTAAAGATACAGTGCAAAGTTGGATATTTTATTCCTAAGAATAATTCAATCCAATTATTGAATAATTTCAACTTCAAAAAAAGTTCTCTAGCCAAATCCCATTGATCCTTTAATGGTACACAGGTATACTGAGAATCCCTTTTGGCTAGTCTAATAAACAACTGAGCATATGGGATTGCCGAGTCTAACATCTTAAAGGTTAAGTTCCATCTAGTAGGATAATCCAAAACCAACTTCTTTGAATTTGGAATGCATAAAATTTATGCATTATCTTCAAAAGTTTCAACTCTTTTAGGGGTTGCACTCTAAGTTAAAAACATTATTCTGAATACACTCTATTGCTTCCTTTATCGTCTCAACCCATCCTTCATAATCAAGTTAAGACTATGCGCAAAATAATGCATATGAAATAACTTATCTCTAACTAATAAGCTCCCAATCTGCATCTTACCCTTCAACTTCTGAATCATAGCATCATTTGTGCTATAATTATCGACTGTGATGGAGGATACTTTGTTGTTGATGTTAAAATCTATTAAACAATCTTTCAACACGTTTGCCAATTTTTCACTTTATGTGATGTCGGCACATAAATGAACCTATCCTGAAAAAGCATAACAACTTGAATCATAAATTCATAAAATAATGAAGAAAGTAAATGATAACAATTTTAAAGAATATAAAGTATCTCACAAGTTTATTGCATAACTTCTAATCATTATCAATATAATGTGCTGTCATCGCCATGTAACCCTTTTTTTGGTTATCGACTGTCCACGTGTCCGTTGTTATGGCAATTCGTCTGTGAACACTCGACAATGCTCTTAATGTTTCTCTCTTCTTTTCCTTATAAATTTTGAAAATATCATTCCTCAATATATTCTGACTTGGAACCTTAAAAGTCGGTTGGAGTGAATTAAGAAATATCCTGAATCTTTTGCTTTCAACCATAGACAATGTTTGTTCATCTCTAGTCATCATATTAGCCATCAAAATTCTTGATCTATGGTTGTCAAAAGTTGTTACGTTCATGTCATTCTTTCCTTTTATAAGGTTAGGGGTAAAAAATGTTTGACCTCCTAAAACCATCTTCCTTCTAGTGCATGATTCCATATGTCTCTTTAAATAAGATGTTCTACCTTTCGAACCACTTGAATACAACTTTTGACAATAATTGCACTCTATTTTTTAATTCCATCGGTTGATATAGTATTCTTAAAGTGATTCCAAACTTCACTTTTATGTTGACTAACTTGGGTTCTAATTAAACTTTTATCGTCACTTAGTGTCAGAATAGAAGTTTCCACTTGTACCTCCAATACTATATTATAACTATCAATTGAGGGAATATGCTCATCCATCTGACAAAAAACATATAAATACTTGAGGTTAGAAAATGTTCAAGAAAATTAAAGAATGTCCAAACTTTGAATATGCTAGAGTTTCAGGACTTACATGTTGCATATTCATAAAGAGCCTCTAAGGTCAAGGTGGCTCAAAACCTAGCAAAAGCAGGAGCCTAAAACCCAATAACGTTGAAGAAGCTATATCTATTCTTAGTTCAAAATTCATCATCCTATTATTTCCAAAAGTTTTGTTATCATCCCTGTTTGTAAGCAAAATCACAGACAAGCAATGTATAATGAGAACTCTCTGTGTGTGTAGTGTTTTTAATATATATATATGCTTAATGATGTTTTAACTATTATGTAATCTATTTTTTCTTCTCATGCTTGTAATGCAGTCTACAAGTTTCTTGATAAAAATATTGAAAAATCCAACCTATTTGAAGGAGTCTTACAAAAGATTTCATGTATGCTACTTCTTGTTTAGTTTCACTTTTCTTTTCCTTTCCAACATCTTATATGTTGTGATTTTGTTTATATAATCAAATATTTATATCATCAAACACTGTATGTGCTGAAAAAATTGCAGCAAAATGTTGATTAAAAGTTTAATGTGTACTAGATGATTGATGAAGCAAATAAATGTATCGAAGGAAGAAATAAAAACGAAATTAGGTTCTTCAAAGAAACAAAAACGAATTAATTTGATCAAAAGAAAAGTGCTCAAGGAAAATGGTAGCTCCGATACCATGCCAATGTTTGGTATTTTCAAGTATCATCTGTTTCAGCAGAGAACAAGAAACAGTAGAGAAGGATGCGAAGAACAAATTTTACGTGCTTCATATTATTGTTCTCTGTTCTCATTGTGTGCACATAGGAGATATACATCTAGTGTTCTTTATGTATAAAAGGAAGAACAAACTTCGAACAAATGTGAAACTAACTCTGAAATGAAGAAAACAAATTAAACAAACTAAAGTTGAGCTGTTATTTTTATGGGTCCTATAACATTACTTCTTAGTTGAAATGTTAGCTAGCTAGCTAGATCACGTTAGGTCATGGTCCTTGTATTTATTGTGTATACCAAACTCATAGATGTGGCTTATATTATATGGTTCCTGCCATTCCCATGTATATACTTTCTAACCATCAAATTTATTCGGGTTTGTTGGATGACCAGAAATATAAATAGGATTCCTACTTTACTTATGTGTTTGCTATTACCAAAATACAAAGAAAATACAAATACTTATATCATCAAGTGGTTCATGCCAACAATTTTCATAATTCTTATATATATATGGAGATCAGTAGCTTCACCCAAATGAAACATATGATATGCATGTATGATCTAATGATGCTCTCGTCTTCAACTTTTATGTTTGGTTTGGAGTGCCCTTATCGTAGTTTAGGTTAGGGCATACCTATGTCCTTTGGCCATTAGATTATGTGTTGGATCCCGTTACCGAGACCCAACTACTTATACAAAGTCCCTTGTACATACACATGATTCGGGTCTTAACCGGAAAACGAAACGAAAGAATAGAAACAAAAGCAAATCGCAGGCTCGGAATCGAAACGGGAATGAAACGAAAAACACAGATATAAACAATATTCCTTAAAAAATCTTGCTTTGATACCATAAATATTGGATCCCGTATCGGATATCCAACCTCTTAAATCCGAAAACCTCATACTTATTCATACTTCGGGTCCCAACCGAAAAAAAACGAAAACGAAGGAACAGAAACAAAAGCAAATTGCAGGCTCGGAATCGAAAGCGAAACGAATTGAATCGGATCATAAAGCATGGAAACAAAATGAACAAATCGATGCAAATCAAATCGGAATCAAATAGCGGAAGCAAAG
>JANVCL010000004.1:1432863-1446668 GCA_026546855.1 Erythroxylum incrassatum | reverse complement strand
CGTCACCGTCAACAAGGTCCCTCCTCCGGAGCCCAAGAAGCCGAAGACCATCGAGGTCAAGATCGCTTGAATCGTGTCTTTCACCGTTCGTATTAAATAATGTTTGGGTTTTCTTGGATATGTAGTCAATCGTGATGATTACTTGTCTTTACGTTGGATTTCGATGGTTTCTTTGCGGATCACTGATGTGAGAGCTGTATATCTCTGTTACCTGTTTGTGAATGAGAACAGCTTTACTTTAATAATAAAGTCTATCTTTTGCTTTTGTTTCTTCCGAAGATAAGAAATGTTTAGGTTCACTTAATACATAATCTTCTTTTACGACCGAACAATAACACACAAAAAGAGGGAGAAATTTCAGTGAGAATCTCCTCAGATCAAAAGATAGATGAGAAACCTCCACTCGTCCAAGTAATCCTATGGTTCTTCTTATGCTGCAAATGTTATGAACAAGAGCAAGTTTAGAGATCAATCATTTTAATGATTGATGTCTAAAATTGTATAAAATTAATCAAAATTATTAAAATAAAATAAAAAATTTAGTTGATTTAAAATTTTCATAATTAAAAAATAAAATTGTTAATTTAAGAAATGCGTGTAAAGGAAAGATTACCCATTGTTTTTCTGCAGACGGACAGGAGCACAATAAGAATGGCAAGACCAGCAAGTATACCCACAATGATCGCTACTGTTTTTCCCACGTCATCCACATTGCTGGAATCTACATACACATATATTAAAAGCAAAAGCAGTGGAATTATTCCTCCGTCCAGTTGTAAGCGTATGGAGAAAAAAAGGTAGAATCTTTATACCAACTTGGGCTGCAATTTGCAATCATTGCTTGTATATGTTTATCTTTCGCCTCTTTTTGGCCCATTGCTAGCTTTTGCATCTTTTAGTCAGCGGAATTAGTTCTATGAAATTTAATCAATCCACAGAAATGGTACCTTTGGGTCAAATTTGAGTCCACTAAGTTTCATTTTCAAAATTAAAAATTTTGATAGGTCTGATTTTGAAGTTGATCAAGTTAGAACAAAACTAATTAGATAAACAAATTACAGTCCCAACATGTCTTATTTTTAATTTTTAATAACTGATAAATGTTTTTGGAGCTCTCAGAATAGTTATTCAACAAGTTAAGATGCAGAAAAGAGAATGTTTAAGTGCGCAAACAAAGTGAAGAAACTAAGAAAGGTTTGGAATTATGCTTTACTTTAGGAAAAAAAAAGAAGAAGGGAATACCAGTTGACCGAGACCGGTTTCCAAAACACTAATGTGTTCAAAATAAAAGTTTGTGAGCAATGATCACTCAAATCTCATCACCAAGAAGAAACTATTAATGGGTATTTATGAAATGAATCAAGAGTTTGTGAACTAAACCTGATGGAGAATTATTGTAGTATCCAGATGCCCAGTATCGAGCATAACACTGTCCCAAGAACACATCTGCTGCTGCAGCTGATCCGCACAAGTTCTTCAGCTTCCCAACCGCGTCGCTCAGGCATGAAGTGCAATCACTCGGGCTTAAATCTCCCAAACACTGCACGTACCCCTCAACCATACCCGAACTACTGACTTTAAACGCTAAACCTGTTTGCAGATCAGCAAGAACATCGTCTCTTCGCCTGAAGAACTCAACGTCCTTACTTTCACTTTTACTACACTTCTTATACCTCAGTCCCGTGTCAAGCTTTCCCAAGAAATCCGTACGTTCGTATCTCAGGAAACACCCGTCGAGTTGCAGAGAAGCCCCGTAAGCGTACGGGCACACTAGACCTATCTGGTTAACAGTGCTTTGGATGCATCTTGAACAGTCCATCGTGTTGAGATCACCTCTGCACTGGTACAGACCGTAGACGCTTGCATCGGACGGTGATGAAGTTCCGTTTCCGGTGGCAAAGCCGTTGTAAGTTGCTTGAGACGATGAGCTCACAACAGAGGTTAGAAAAGAGTTGAGGTTGGCTTCAAATGGAGACTTGGGTTCGTATTTTTCTTGGGAGCAGCCTGCGTATATGAAGATATTGGCTTGGACAGAGTTTCCATGGTTGCTGAGTGTGAGTAAGTATAAGCAAAGTGTAAGAGCTTGGATTGTTTTGTGGATGGAGTGTTGATGAAGGCTACTCAACATTTGTTTTCTTTTGTTGTTCTTTTCCAGTTTGGACTTCCAATTGTTTTGTTTTTAGATTCGACGGTGAGAGCTTGAGAATGTATTTTTGCTTTTTGGATTTTCTTTTAGTTGTCCCACCAAGAAATTAAAATGCCTATTTGGCTTTTTTAAAATGGGAAGAGTATATAATATGTTCTAAGCTTTTCCAGACATAAAGCTCTCAAAGATCAGCATATACTTTAGCTTTCAATTCCATCCACTACCTTAAAGGCAATTAGTGCCTAATCTTATTCTACTACAATTACGTGCCCTTCTCACTTTAGACAAAGATGGTGCTTGTTGGATTTAGACGGAACTAAGAATTATGTGTTAATGATATATTATTTGTTTGAATCGGTTTGAATTGATATAAAATTAATAAATTTAATTTAAATCGATCGAATTGTAATTTATATTTTAAATTTTAATTTGAACTCAAATTTAAAGTGTACAATTTGGTCTAATTCGTATTTTTTAATTTTATTTACCTTTTTTTAATGTAATAAATTGTAACAATTTTGTGAGAGGGCAACGAAATCCTAGCTGATACCTTGCCTAGAAGCTTGTTATCTGAGTTTAAATTATTTATCTAATATTATAGTGTCTTATTATGTCTAATAAATTTTAACTATTTATTTATATGGATCTTATAAGAGATTCGTATGAAACTTTTAAAATAAATAACTGAAATTTTATAAAAAAAATAAGATAAAATAAAATTAGAGATAGTTTGATATCGAAAATTGGGTATGAATAGGAACGTTGTACGTTCAAGGGAACTTTTGACCTTTTACTTTCACAAATTCCAATCTCATTTCATGCTTTGACTTAGTCCTCAGAGACCTAGCTATTCTTTCAAGTTTCAACTGAGAAGAGGAAGGTAGAATTAAAGCAGAGGACATCATTATTTTGTCCCATCCTAAACTATGACTAGTTTGGGCAATAAGAACAATAGATCTGATCTTTTACTTTGGTTAAGACCTTTTTTCATGTTTTATTAAATTTTATACATATTTATATGTACTTTATATAAATATATGAATGAATTTAATGAAATATGATTAGAACAGAATAATTGAAATAAATAATTTAATATGTAAAAAAAGATTAGATCTCTAATTTTGATTATAATGCTCCTATCATTTTTATTAAATTTTCCACACATTTATGAGACCTCACTTAAATATATAAATAAGATTTAATAAATATAATTTAATATAATGATTGTAACAGCAATAACGATGGAAATGAAAAGCAGTTAAATATATTAATCAAAGTGTGTGTGTCTCTCATTTCTGTTATGCCCAGAAAAAGGATCTGTGATCGAAACAAACCTGAAATCTCGAAAATCTAAGTCCAGGATGAGAGAATCCACCTGTAACACTAGCTCCCGAAAGCTTTCAGCGTTTGATTTGTAGTTGTAGGCCCATGGACCACTTTCTGATCAGCTACTGGATTCTGGCGTTAGAACTTTCTCATTAGACCGAGGGCATGACCTCATTTTTTAGCAGTCATTCACCACAAATTGTCAAAGGTATATCACCGCTCTTCAGCTAACAGAATTATATATCTGTTATTGACTTATAGATCTGAGTTTGGTTAATTATATCAAAATGATGTTATTCTAACCGAACTTTGATTCATCCGATTCTAATTAAAAAACCGGACTGGACTAATCTATTCTCATCTCTATTCCTATCTCCATCCTTCTCCTGGATGAAAGCGAATGACAGAAATGGAAGAATGATGCTTTTTACAGCCTCCTCTTGTAAAAACACTCCTTTATAGAAGGGAACAATCCCAGAAGAAATCTAGGAATCAAACTCAGGTACAGGTAAAAAAAGAGGAAAGTTTCTTGTCAGGACAGGAAAAACAAGCAATCTAGTTATGGCCTGTAAAGAAATTTCAGTTTTAACCGTTACTGGACCACGAACAGAATCAAAATCCTACCAAAGTTTGTGACCTGTTCTTCGATGATTTTTCTTTTGCATGGGGCAGATAGAGACAAAAATGATATTTGAGCTTAAGAATGTTTCAATCAAGAGGAATTGAAACTCCACTTCCTTGTAAGTATCGGCATGGACAATGGGTGGCGTGAATTAATGGTCGGACTTCTTGGTTCGAACGATATCTACCAGCCACTTGGTCCATATGCAACTTTAATTGCTTGAGGTGTCATCGGGGACCCGTATCTGCCCATCATATGGCGGTGCGTACAGCTTAATTCCAACGCTGATATGCATCATTAGATTCTCCAATATCACTACAAATCAAAGTGATAAGGATACTTACGGTTGGCTAATACTGGGATGGCAAGCACATTGTTCTATCTTTTACAAAAGTTCCCTTTCAGAAATGAACTACCTGTTAGGTTCAGTCAATCTAAAACCAAGCTCATCAAATTTAGATAATGATTGAATCAATGATTATTAAACCCAACTAAAAATCTAAAGAGAGTTTTCAACTAACTATGATGTAATGAAGGAACCGTGATCATTTACATTAGCCAACAAAGTAACACACACGGCGAATCGAAAGTGGTACTACCTACTAGTATTTGATTGAACTAACTAAAGTTCTACAACTTCAACTAAACCATGAACAAACGAAGAACACAAAGTCATTATCAATCTATAAGTACTATCGTCATCATCCTCATAAAACGAGATCAAATTCGGTTGCGTTTCCACGTCAGCCTGCCGCTACCCGAGACAGCCGCGATTCGGGTCTTGACACTCTCAAACTCCGAGAACCGGCAGGGAATGGTGATACCGCCTTGTTGATTGAACCCGTACTCTGCTTCTGCTTCTCTCAAAAGTTGACCAAACAAAGGATGGTTCATGTAAATCACAGGTACTAAAACTCTGTGAAAATCACCGTCCTTTTGACCCACGTAGACCGCAAGATGACCCTTTGGAACTGTGGAATGTTTTCTTGGGCTCACCGGTTCATGACCTAAGGGTATATAACCCGAACTGGGTTTTCTGAAGCAGAGCGATTTGGCTCCTGACGTCAAACGACGACCCCAGTTGATTAGTTTGGTGATTGGCCTGTGTCTGCATGTTAATTGCGGTCGCTCCGTTGGCTCGAGCTTTTGGTATCGGAACGGCTTTCGGATCCGCCTGAAGAAGCATTTGGAGATCCGAATCAACCGCCTGCTAATCTTGAAACCTCGTAGCTTTCTCATAGGTGCGAAAAGACTAAAGAACACAGAACTGGGTTTCTTGTTATGTGTCTATTTGTCAGTCCGAGCCCCGGTGAATTTGCGAATATTGTACCTGCTGTTAGAAAGTTGAAGTAGAGTTCAGGAAAAAGGCCATGGGTCGGCGATGGACATGGTTAGACGAAAGATCGTGAGGCATACTTCAGACAGGGACGTTGGTATATTAGACATGTTGAATTCTATCCCAGAGTGTTGGGAATTTCATTTGAAGATTTCCCAAGATGAACTCCCTCCAGCCCCCGAGAATCTATCTAATTCTTAGCTCTATACCCAGTTCAGAACTATGCCTATGAACCTTCCCAACTTATGGTTATGGAGGTTGGGGCGGTATAGTTGCTAAGCAAGACCTGAGCTGTGGGGAAAGTCTCAGGAGACGATTTATTTATACATGCCACGGACCTCTTCCTAGGGGAATCTACGAATGAAAAATTAGCACTCAGAAATCAAATATCGAATATTAATTATGGTCAATAACGAAGGAAAGGTAAGAGAAGAATTAGTAAAGATTTTTGAAATGGTCGGCACGCCATTATGATTTTCCAGGATGAAAACAGAAAGAGTCAAAAGTCAAGAAAATGAAGGGTCAGATGATGGTGTGGCTCGTTTGATTGTGAGTGGTCCTTAATTTAAGACCGTCGGATTTCATATAAGGGTTAGGCAAATTGGACTTGGAACATCATTTGGACTTCTTATTTTATTTTTTTATATAATAAAAATACATATCAAACTTAACAAAAAAAGCTTAAAATCAATATAAAATGGTTAATTTAATCCAATTTTAAACTAGATTTAAATTTTTAATTCAAATTTAAATTTGTTTAATTGATAAGATTTGAGTCTAGTCTAATCCGCTATTATTCTTAAATTTTGTATTAATAAGTTTTATATGTAATAATTTAATAGATTATATATATTAAATTAAATTTAAATAACATTTTATGTTTGAATTCATCTTGATTAGCCTACGAACGTATTGGTTGGTTTGGAAGAACCAAAACTCGGGTTGAATGAACCAAGCTGCTTCCACTTTCCAAGAAAGTGCAAGGCTTGCCACGTACCTGCCTTGGGCAACCAAGTCGGGAGCCTATGTCTTTGGTGGAGTCAAAAGACGACAAATTCGTATCGAAGTACGTTTTCTGGTACTGCACGGACTACCATTGATGATCAGGTTACGTCTCCTGTATCAGCCACGTGGTAAACATAACGACCTTTGGCTCTCGGAAAATACCACATAACCTGTTTCTATTATTCCATTCCATAAAAAACTGTATATTTAATAAATAAGATTCACAACAAAATTGAACGGCTGAAATGAGAAGAGAACAGGGGGAATAAGTTTGTTGGAAACAGGCTTCTCTCCCATAAATCTAATGGCTTGCTTAGGGGTGAGCATTATTCGGGCCAACTCGATTATCCTGCCCGGCTTGAATTAATTTGGATAAGAAAATTCTAAAGTTCGGGTAATTCGGGCTGGTCCGGGTGTTACCCGAATTATTTTCAGGCCGGGACGGGTAAGGGAAAAAAATTCGAACCGGCCCAATTACCTAAATTAGGTTTTAAAAAATTGTGAAATAGAGTAATTAGGGTAATTCGAGTAAATCGAACAGGGATAATTCGGATAAATCGGGCCAGGTAAATAGGTAATTCGGGTAAATCAGGTCAGGTAAGTTCCGGTAATTGAAAGTTTGAGTTCAGGCCGAGTAAGGGAAAAATTTCAGGTAATTCAGGCTGAGCCCAAACAATAAAAATTGAGCCTGAATTACCCGAATGCTCACCTCTAGGCCTGCTGGCATTGGAGACTTGCTCCGCTGATACAACATGATGTAAATGCAAGAGATAAATAAATAAATTAATATAGATATATATTTAAATAATAGTAAATCAGATTATAATAAAACAAAAACAAAAATAATTTTATAGTTTTGATAATTTTTGAAAACTAAAAAAATTAAAACAAAAAACTTAAACAAACAGTATTTTTTTACTGAAAATAAAAAAAAACACTCCCTAAATTAACTATACTTTTTTTAGAATTAATAATTTGACTATGGCTTCTAACAATTTTTATAAAATTCACGTTAATTTCTATCGTTATTTTATAATATTACATTATACATTAACATTTTAAAATAGTATTATTGAACTTATTAAAATTAATATAATCTTAAACATAATTTTCTTAATTTGTCATAAAAATTCGAAATAAGATATTATCATTATTATTTACAATAATATTTTTAATAATATTATATCATGCCTTTGACTTTTTAAAATTAATATTCAATTTCCAAGTACCCGCCTCGGTTAGGCTTTTCTTTGCAGAACCCGAAAACAAGAATGTTGAAATTTCTAATTTCCAAGACTTGGGAAGTCCGTACATATGACTTCGTACTTGATCAGGTACACCGAGCGGAAGCTTCTGGGGGGCGTCCGATAGGTAATGCTGTTTTGACAATTCCAAAAGGGTGGGGCCCTAAGTAGCGCTTTCATTTCAAACCACGAGATTGGTCCCACTCAGACATTGTCCAGCCCAGCCTCGAAAGGTCATCATGTAGTCAGTTGAGCATCAATGCGTCTCATCTTCATAGGTATTTGGGTACGAATTAAACCCATGCCCCCAATTACCCAGGCCTCTGTATCTCATGCATCCAAGCCATCCGTCAAGGTCATAGTAGTCAGTTGAGCATCAATGCGTCTCATTCTCATAGGTATTTGGGTACGAATTAAACCCATGAGATCCTCTGCCCCCAATTACCCAGGCCTCATGTACCTCATGGGGGCAGAGGATCTCAGACGGATGGCTTGGATGCATAAGGTACAGGGGGCTGAGTAATTGACGGATGGCTTAGATGCATAAGGTACAAGGTGCCTGGGTAATTGGCGGCAGAAGATCTCATGGGTGACGGATGGCTTGAATGCATGTGGTACAGGGAGCCTGGGTAATTGGGGGCAGAAGATCTCATGGGTGACGGATGGCTTGAATGCATGTGGTACAGGGGGCCTGGGTAATTAGGGGCAGAGGATCAACTCCTCAAATTAAAACATCTTCTACACAATTAATAAGTGTAGGGGGCCTGGGTAATTAGGGGCAGAGGATCAACTCCCCGAATTAAAACATCTTCTACACAATTAATAAGTGTTATAAAATATTTATATTTTCCAAATTTTATTTGATGCAAATTTCTTATTAAAAATTGTTTAAGTCTATTTAATTCAATTAAAACCTTAGTTAAATTCAAAATCAATTCATTATATTACATCTTTCATGATAAAACTAAAGGATGCTAATAAAAATATTTTAAAAAGTATAAAAAGTGAACTCTCAAATATCAACAAATAAATGAAAAATTTAAGTTATAAAGTTGATTTTAAATTAAAATTTAAAATAATTATGTTTTATCTCAATCTTTAAAATTTTATTAATTAATAGTAGATATATTTTGAAATAATTATTTAATTATAACAAAACAATAATTTATGTAATATACACCAAGCGAAGTCGTCATGTTAGTATGTTACTGTCAACCGATGTGGTCAACCGTACAGGTACGGCTTCGACGTTGTTTCTTACCCCTAATCTTGGATATTAGTGCTTTGTCTTCAATCCGTTAGTCATTGACAAAATTCAATTTTAAGAAAAATTCTCCTCCCAGGATGCATGGCGGCTTACCAGATTGTTGTTTTGAACGGGACAATTCAGAAATAAGAACTTTCCAGTTTGCAGAAAAAGAAGGGCAGTTTTCAGAAAATTCTATTACCACTAGGCCTTGAAGTCAAAGTTTGCTGCATTATTAAAAGAAAAACTAAATTTAATCGTTCACAAACATGATCTATAAGTATACACGTAGAACATATTTATATTCCTATATGACATGTCAAAGAAAATGTAATACTACTTGCAAGTGCTGTGGTAAAGTGGCTGGGGCTCCTCCTCGCTTAACCAAGGTCTCCGTTCCAAGTCTTGAGCATGGAGCTACACTTGTAAGGGAGAGTTTTACCACCTATATGGTCCAACCCGGCTAGAATCAAGATTAGTCGATTGTCTGTGTGACGTCGGATACTGGATAGTTTAACCGAAAAAAAAAGAAAATATACTACTAATTGAAAATTTTGGGTACAAACATCAACCCATTTCTTGAGTTTTGGACATGCAAGATTAATTATAACTTGAAATTTAATATACTAACCAAAATACAAGCCCTTTTTTCTGGCAGTGCTCAAGATTAGTCACAAACGGGATCTATAATCCAAGATGAACCTATATAAAATGTCAAGAAAACTTACTGCTTATTTAAATTTTTGGGTAACATCAACCCATTTCTTGAGTTTTGGACATGCAAGATAAGATCTTTGGCTGGAGATTTTAGCCATTTATAATTGAATTTAGAAGAAGACATGTTGCTCTCGTTACTCCCACTTGCTATCTCTTTTCTTACAATAATAATAACACGTAAAGTTTTGGTTTTGGTTGCTTCAAGGAACCGCCCGCCCTATTTTTCTATTATAAGTCCAAAAAGGTAGGCTGCATTAGGTTGAATAAATTATGTATATTTAATAACAAACACTTTTTTTTATTAATGGTGCATTATAGATAGATAAGTCAATGCATATGATACATGATATTAAACAATCAATACGTTGTTATCTACTTCCTAAAAAAAAATATAATATTTCTTAGCATAAAATTGTCTTTTACAATTCGATACAGGAAATTATTACTAGGGTTTACATTTAAGTGGGTTCGGTTAGCCTACCTTAAGTCAGTAAATTTGACTTAATTTAACCAATTTGTAGATTAAGGTTTATTTTTTAAAAATTTGAAGCTCAAAAATTTTAGAGAAAAATAATATCAATTGTCAATTTTTAAATTAGGAAAGAAATTACGTTAGGCTCGAGTTCGATTCAGTCAGGACTCCCTATGACGCTAGTGTTGCTTTAAAAAAAATCTTGGTGATAGTCTAAACTAAGTTGAGTATGCTAAAATTCACGGTGATGAATTATTCTCGTCTTGATATTGCATAGTGCATGAGTAGACTTAGTACGCATTCTTATAATCTTAGACAAGAGCATTAGAATGCATTGATTCGTTTGTTGAGGTATTTGAAAGGTATTATGTATTATGGATTATCTTTTGATGGTCATCCTCCTATATTGAAGAAATATTCTGATGCTAACTTGGTCACGGAGACACTCTACCAGTGGTAATATTTTTACCATAGCAGGAGTTGTCGTTTCTTGGAAATTATCTAACCAAACGTGTATTGCAAGATCAACAATAGAGGCTGAGTTTATGACTTTGGAATTGGCAAGACGAGAAGTTGAGTGGCTAAGGAATCTTTTAGCAGATATCCCACTTTGGAGAAAAAAAAACTTGTTCCTTTTGTATTCCTTCATTGTGATTTGCATGCTGCCATTCATGTTGCTAAGAACAAGACATATCATGGCAAAAGTAAACATATCAGATCGAGACATAAAATTGTATGTACTTTAATTAGACATGGTATAATTCCTTCAGATTATGTCAAGTCAAAGAGAAACTTAGTGGATTTGTTTACAAAAATTTTGAATAGAAAACTAGTTTTAGAACATGCTAAAGGGATGAGATTGAGCTCAATTGTGTAGTAACCTTATGATAGTCACCCGACTTGGGAAACCAAGTTTAATAGGTCCAACGAAGTTATGTGGTGATTATTTACCTCTACATTATTTGTGGAATAATACTGAGATATTCAATTATTGAATAACACCCCTTAGCATGACTTTACTATGTTTGTTGAGGTTGGATTGTTTAATCCTTAATGAGTTTCATAGCCCAAGTTGGTGGCGTGAGCAGTACACACTAGATGGACTCACTTACTTGATTGTGAGGGCTAGCTACCCTCTTATGAGAATATTTGGGCTATCTCTTTAAAGCGACCATGAGACTAAAGTATTTTAAGGTTGTTTATTTCTCTAGTAGGTTTTATCCTTGAAAATTTTTAAATATCGGGTTCAAGATTTAGTTCACTTGATTGTTCGCCTATTTTTCTCCTAAACTATTATAGTTTATTTCTCAAGTTTTGGACCAAGTGGGGGATTGTTGGTATTAATTGTTCCAAAAACTTGTGAGTGATATCCCACTTTTATTACACAATAATGCATATCATCGTAGCTGTTATTCTTAAACAACCGTCATGGATATTATCAGTCATTATTATATCGAAACGTCCAAAACGTTTCCCATCTTTATCATTATTCTTTAATACACCCAAACGGTCATTTCTTTTTTCTTTTTATAGAAATAGTTTGTCCATCTTGTTTACAACACACACTTTGCTCCTTTTGCTCTCTCCTACGGTTCTACTCCTTTTTTCCTATACAAGGCACACATCTTTTACATAAAAACACCTTTTATACACATATCTTCTTGTCTTTTCTACTCTACCTTTGTCTTCTTTTATTAGTTTTCGGAGACAGTTCCTAATTCACCCATTGGAGCACACTGGAGCTAGTGAAAAAGGCGTTAACCTTAGGGTCGGAACTCATTGTCCTGTTGTACTGTAGAGAAAATTTCTGACTTAAAGAAGTTATTTTCACGACGTCTTGCATGTAGATAAGTCGTTCTAATTTAATTATTATTGATATTTTCGCTAGCAAATGTAAAACTAATTTAATTATTACAATATTGCCATCATAATTATTTTCAATATTACTTCATAAAAATTCGTAGATTAATGTAGATATATAGTATTAATAATATCAAATTAAGTAATAGTAGTTTTGTTTGACAGAGGAAAAGGTTGAGATAATAATACAAACTCCTCTTCTTTCCCCGTAACGTGGAAGTTAGAATGTCAACGTGGACTGTTTAAGATATTTATCATCTAACCTAGAAGCTAATTAAAATAACCATTGTATACCAAACTTTTATTTAATTAAATATCCTGATAAACTTATATAATGCCGTGTCCTCTAAGATGACATTACCGTACTTACAGGTCATTTTCCAAAACTTAATATAAAAGGGGTCTCATTAATTTAATCAAGTTACCTGCTCTCACTGTATAAAGTAATGACAATTTGTCCATTTCCTTCCGCTGATCCATTGGTAGTGTACGGAACCTCGTAACGTTTTTTTGGTGTGTTGTCGTTAGTGTCGCTCACGAGATTGACTTTCTATCTATTGGATTATAATCACAATCAAAGAAACCGGAAAGAAGACTATAAAACGTGTACTGGTCTTCCTTTTCTTTCAATCGTTAACCTCATGTACACGTGGATTTTGTCGAAGTATTTTACACGGTAAGCATAGTACTATGATTTAAATTTTAAATTAAATTGTTGTAAATATACAAAACTTATGTATAATTTTCATGAAATTATATATTCTTAATTGATTTAAAAATTTAAAAATACTTTACATATTTTATTTAATAACTGATTATTCACCGTGCACCAGAATCTCCGTTTTGTTATTTTAATACTAATATTAAAAAATTAGTATTCAATTAAAAATGTTATTTAATTATTTTCTTGTTTTTACACATGGTACTGACGTGGATGACGATCAGTTTGGAATGACCTCGTGAACCAGGGCCCTGACCCTGGGCCTGGAGGCTTTTTCTGGGTCCAGGCTTTGGATTCTTGAGAAGACCCAAGACAAATCACGTAAAGTGAATGGTGAGACAGAGAAGTAGGAGAATTCTAGAAATATCGAGAGATCAGAGAAAGTGGGCCAAAAAAAGAGGGCTAGAGAAAAAAATTCATTTCCCTTCTAGAGATACAGGGCACGTGTTCAAGAGTTTGTTAATCGATCACATAAGCGAAACGGTGCGTATGATTATGGTGATTTCATGCTAACGTGGCATTTATTATGTCTATACCTCGTGACAAGAACTATGTGTTATTTGTCTCTATTTCTATTTTTATATTTTATTTTCAAATTTAGTAAAAATATATGTTTGTTTGAGTTTTTAGTTTATGTTTTTTATTTTGTTTTTTTAGTTTTTAAAATTATGAAAATCATAAAAATAGTTTTTATTTACAGTTTCTGTTATTATCATTTAATATATTATTTAATTATTTAAATTTTAATAAAATTATGAATATTTTAATTCAAAATTATATATTTAATATATTAAAATTAATTATCAACAAAATTTATGAATAATTTAATTTAATTTAAATTTTTAACTACATTATATGTAGCTAAATTTTAATAATTATTAATAATATAATTAAATTTAAAATAGAAAATATTCAAATAAAATTTGATTTATAATTATAATATATTTCAAACAAATATTAATTTTTAAATTAAATATTAAATTTTAATTTATTTATTTTATTAACACAACATAATTTTAAAATAAATAAAGACATTAAATAAATTTATTTAATTAAAAATAATTTATCTTTAAGTTTTATCTAATATGTAATTATTATTAGTGATAAAAA
>JANVCL010000004.1:1412620-1428669 GCA_026546855.1 Erythroxylum incrassatum | reverse complement strand
CTGCTTATTTAAATTTTTGGGTAACATCAACCCATTTCTTGAGTTTTGGACATGCAAGATAAGATCTTTGGTTGGAGGTTTTAGCCATTTATAATTGAATTTAGAAGAAGACATGTCGCTCTCATTACTCCCAATTGCCATCTCTTTTCTTACAATAATAATAACACCAAGACTTGTAGTCGCTTGAAGGAACCGACCGCTCTTTTTTTCCAAGTCCAAAAAAGTAGGCTGCGATTAGGCTGAATAAATTACGTATATTTAATAACAAACGCTTTATTTTTCTTTTATTAATGGTGCATTATAGATAGATAAGTCAATGCATATGATACATGTTGATATTAAACAATCAATACGTTGTTATCTACTTCCTCAAAAAAAAATATAAAAATATTTCTTAGTGTAAAAAGTTGTCTTTTGCAATTTGATACGGGAAATTATTACTGGGGTTTTCATTCAAAGTCAGTTTCGGTTAGTCCACCTGACTTTAGCAAATTTGACTCAATTTAACCAAATTATAGATTTGGTTTAAATTTTTTTGCTATAAATTTGAAGCTCTAAATTTTGAATTCCCAGTAGTAGAGAATTATACTGAATTTGCTGATCTTCCGATGAGGATAATATGTTAATAACTATCAGGGAGTCCACATCTAACTTTACTTGCCAATAGCCAAGATCCCATGCAAGTTGTAACCCGGTAAAAACCCCTCATAGTTTTGCGCAAATGGCGGTGCAGAAGCCTATGTTGTGTGCAAAGCCTCCTATCCAAGTTCCCGTGCTGTCTCGAATTATTCCCCTGCTGAAGCTTGCGAGGATGTAGCTTTATACGCACCATCCGTATTGAGTCTTATCCATTCAGGTGGAGGCCTTCTCCAGCTAACGAGTGTCTCTACCCTCATCCTTAGTCGCCATAAGGCCCTTCCGACTAATTCCTTAGCCTGTTCAATCGAATGGACATAAGCAAACACTATTTGATGAGGGTTTGTTGGCCATGCGAAGTGAGGATCGAAAATAGTTTGGTTTCTCCAAAACCATAGGAACCAACAGGCCGTACCGAATATTATCAACCATTGAAACCCTTGCGTCCACTCTTTTTGTTTCAAATTACCTGATACCCATCTGTTGATGTCCTCGTTGAAAAACGCGTCAAAAATTGCTGTGGCGGAATCTTATCCAAAATTGTCGAGCTTTACACCCGTCCCGAAGGACATGCAATATGGTTTCGGTTGCACCACAAACCTGACATGAAGGGTCGATGGTGATATGCCTGATACGTTGTTGGTGGTTGGTGAGTAACCTGCCACGATTCCTTAGCCACATAAACGCTTTGATTCTTTGCGGTCCCTCCCATTTTCAAATTGTTTCCCAATCTCCTGCATGACTAGTATTTGTTTGCCCAGCTATCAACTTGTACGCAGAGGTAGTGGAGAACAATCCATTCTTGGAAGCCCCCCAAATCAAGCGGTTAGGTCCTAGGAAAGTGCTTGGCGGTAGAGTTCTTGCGGTTGCCATGCAATCTGATGTAGAGAGAAGTGATTGAAATAAGTCCCATCGCCATCCTCCATTGTCTACAAACGAATTTACCTATAGGTTTAAGAAATTGCTCGAAATAGGGTACAACGCTCGGTGCTTAAGTGGACCAAGATCATGCACCCAAGTATTCTCCCAGAATTTAGTAGTCTCGCCATTGCCTATCACTCATTTGATGCCCCTAAGCACATGCGCCCAGACTGATGCAATTCCTCGCCATACCATGGACCCTCCAGTGGGAGAGAGAGAGGCTGGTAAGTTGTTACTGTCAAACTTATATTTTGCACTGAGTAATCATTCCCATAATGCTTCAGGTTTGTGAATTAAGAGCCGTCCGAGTTTTGATAATAAAGTGTCGTTGTTTTCTCGGAGTTTCCTTAAACCCATGCCACTTGCCGCTTTCGGCTTACATACTTGCTCCCAACTTACCAAACTTGTCTTGTGTTGCTCCTCTGTGGCTCCCCACAAGAACGTTAGAATAATCTTCTTCAAATCATCACATAGCTGTCGAGAAAGCCTTATTGTTTGCATCGTGTATATGAGGGGAGCTGATAACACCAATTGAATTAAAGTGATCAGCCCCGCAAGGGAGAGTTGCTTTCCACTCCACCCATTGAATCTCTTCTGCACATTATCCATTATATATTGATATGTGTGGAATTTGTGAAATGATTCTTCTCATTTCTAAAAAGAGGGTACAAAGAGTTTATATACAAGGTTAGTTGAAGTAACTAACTATCCTAATTACAATTAATGAAAAATTAGTTAGCTAATAAAAACTAACTATAATGGTTAACTGCTACAAAAATAATGTGAGCTAACAATATGATCGTTTAGAACTTTGCTCATGGATGATCGGTACCCCTAGGTACTTACCTAGGTTTTGTGTACGCTGGAAGCCTAACCTGTTACTGATTGCACGAGCTAGTGTGCTAGATATATTTTTAGAAAAAAAACATCGTGTCTTGTTGTGGCTCGCTTTCTGTCCAAACACCGAGCAGAATTGTTGTAGGGTGTCTTAGATGTAGAGCACCTAGACATATAGTATTTTTGCAAATGTATTTTTGTTTGGTGATGCGATCCAAATATTCTACAACTATTATTTTTTTCAAAATTTTACTTTATTAATAATCATGATGAATTATTATTAAGAATTAATTAATTAAAACTAAATACATAAATATTGATAAACTTTACAACTTTGTAGATTATGAATATTTTAAACAAATAAAAAAGAAAACTTATGAAAGCCAATTATACACTATCAACCCATTTCTTGAGTTTTGGACATGTAAGATAAGATCTTTGTTTGGAGATTTTAGCCATTTATAATTGAATTTAGAAGAAGACATGTTGCTCTGGTAACTCCTCACTTGCTATCTCTTTTTTTTAATTAAAAGGAAAGTTTACCGATACAAATTACACGACTAGTCTAGGGAAACAGACCCCAACATATTCTCTAAAAAGATAAAGTGGCACCCAATGGGTGTAGTATCAAAATAAGTGATTCCTAAATCAAAATGTCCTGCATAGTTAGCGAGTCAGTCGGCACATCTGTTGCTCCCTCGATAAATATGTCAATATACAACAGTCCAGTTTCGAGTAAACAATTCATTTATTCCCATGACTATGAGATTGAGAGCCAATGATCGGTTAGTCGAGGAGGACAGGATATTGATCACCGCTATAGAACCCACTTTAAGTTCGATCCGGCGATAACTCAGATTTCACGCGAGCGTGAGCCCAGTAAACACTCCCCAGAGTTCCGCAGACACCAATAAGCAGCATCCGAGATTTTGGATGAAGCCTCCTAGTCAATTTCATGCACTATCTCATATAAGGTCACCTGCTGTTGCTGAGGACGAGAATCGTTTGCATGCTCCATCTGTGTTTAATTTTACCCACCTAAGAAGAGGTTTGCACCATCCGATAAGTTGCTCTTGTCGAGTGCGATGGCTAGTATCAGCTCCACTTTGCCAAACAGCTGAGTTGTGGGTCTGATCTGCGAAAGACAAAATGTTATAAACTAGTTAGGATGACCAATTAAAATGTTCATCAAAGAAGACCATATTTCTCTATGTCCATGAGAACCAACAAGTAGTACCAAAAAGAATTAACTAATCATGTCCTAGTACTCGTCGATAGAGCTGGAGATTTCTAAGGAGCCACTCTCGAGTCGGTATAGCGAAAAAATCAGAAGAAACGATTTGTGGAGGGAATGAGTTCCACACATGGTGGGCTTTGACGTAGTCTCGCACTGCATGCAACAAGGATTCTTCGAGTCGACAATGATAACAAGCTCCGTCCGTAGTAAATTACTTACGAACACGTTGTTGGTTATAGAGTAACCGATCTTGTGAGAGGGGCCAAAGGAAGGAACGAATGTGTTGTGGGCCCTCCACTAAGAACGAATGCGTTGTGGGCCTTCCACTGCCAGATTGCCTTCCAAATTTCATTAGCTGAGGCATCTTCGTGATCCGTGAACATGGAATAAGTGAAAGCTACAGTGAACTATTCAGTATTGAAAATTCTCCATATCAGCTTATTCCATCTTAGATAGAGCTGAGGGGGGGAAGTACTTGCTATTGACATGAAAATCGACATTAAAAGATAAGATTGAAATGCGTCTCATTTTCAAGTATCGTCGATGTCGACAAAGTGTGGGACACCGAAGGAACCGACCGCTCTTTTTTTTCTATTATAAATCCAAAAAAAGTAGGTTGCATCAGGTTGAATAAAATTACGTATATTTAATGAAACTACAGAACATCGAAAGCTATGGTGCACTTGCTCCGACTGCACGAAGTAATAACAGGTTGTCAGTTTCCTTCGATCGATCCCGTAGCAAAACGCAGGACAAATGACATAACACCATTTGTAGCGTACAGAACCTTGTAACGTTTTTTTCTGTGTGTTTTCGTTAATGTCGCTCACGATATTGACTTTCTATTTATTGGATTATAATCTCAATCAAAGAAACCTTAAAGAAGACTATAAAACTTGTATTGGTCTTCCTTTCTTTCAATCCACGTGGATTTTGTCGAAGTATTTTACACGGTAAGCATAGTACTATGATTTAAAATTTAAATTAAATTGTTGTAAATATACAAAACTTATATATAATTTTCATGAAATTATATATTCTTAATTAATATAAAATTTTAAAAAATACTTTACATATTTTACTTAATAAGTGATTATTCACCGTGCACGAAAATCCCTGCTAAGATTCTATTTGGTTGAAGAGTTGGTAATAGAATGAAATGACACGTAACACATTTTCATCATTTGTGGTTAGGTCGGCTGTGCTAGGACATGTCCACCGTCCATTCGCAGGTGTTATTCTCACGGCCCAGTCGTAGGTGATCGTCTCTCATGCAAACACCAAGACCTACGTAAAGACCTAAACCTGGCAATTATCCCATATATAAGGTACTATTTGACTATGATACAGGTACGGCATTACAACCTTAGTTTTCTCTATTATTAGCAACCAAAACCCTAGCAAAAAGACTAACTTGAGCGTCGGAGGGGCCTACCGGCGATCAACCCCGATGAGCCTTGTCTGTTTTGCAAGTCTTTAACGGCCAAAGTCATACAGAATCATGGATCCGAGTAGCAACGCCCAATCTCTTCAGAATCAGCCTGAACCAATTTGGTTGAAAGTTTCATAATGAAATAGAACAGAATGTGATAGAAGCGGAGAGTTTCATGTTACGTTTTATTCCATCTTAAACAGTGAAAATAAGAAACCTTCAATTCAGCAATTTTAGAATGAAACATAAATTAATAAATACATAATACCTAAAATATCCTCAACTCCCTTTTTTCCCAGACTCATTTATTACGGTCCACAAAAATTGTATATAATTAAGAATATTTTATATTATTTCTCCTTACCCTAATAATAATATTTTTATTATTAAAAATAATTATATTTTATTAATGAAAACAGAAAATATATAAAAATTATTCTTTAGTTGTTTGTATATATTTCTATATAAATAAATTGTTTTTAAATATAAATCATATATAATAGAATAAAATATAATAATTAATGATATTTATATAATTAATAATATATTGTATGTAATTAATAATAAAATAATAAAACTTTTATTAAAATTTTTATTATTTTAAAATAGAAATTATTTAAAAAAATTATTTCGTCACGGTTGTGATTTGAACTGTGACTTTTTAATTGAACATGATTTATGTTTTAAAATCATAGCGTTAAATCTCCTGTAATAACTATTTTAATATCAGGGGTATAATAGTCATTTATTATACATTATATTCCATTCCATTAATCTTCCAAACAACTTTTCACTATATCACATTCTATTCCGTTATAAACTTTCCGTTCTGTTCAATTTCATTCCATTAATTAACATCTAACTAAACATGCCCTAAGTATTTATGGGTGAATGGTTAAAGTACTCAACTAATAATTTATAAGGATAATGAATTATATAATTAATTAATATTTATTTATTTAATTGAAATATTTAATTTATAGTTATAGTTTATTTAATTGAAATATTGAACGTAAGAGTTGTTAATATTAAAATTCGAGGACAATAGTCAATTGTATTTTTAATGTTTTAATATATATAATTTTGGATTATAAAGCCTTAATTTTTTGTTATTTTTAATTATATTTAGTCGATGTTTTTAAAATTAAATTCATATTTTAAGAGATGACAAATTAAACAACATATAAAATTAAACAACATATAACTTTTTAAATTTTTTAATTTAGTAATAAAACTTTTTGGTTGGGTCGGTTGTGCTAGGCCCAAGCCCAACCTCAGAGCGATACATGGGTCGATCGGCCTACTCTCAGATGTCAACCTAATTCCTGCAGGTATTTACTATATAAGTCCATCACCTCATAATAAAAAAGGGACAACTCTAGAACCCTAACATTCTCTATTCACAGCCACCAAAAACCCTCACAAAAAGACTAACTTGAGCGTCGGAGGGGCCTACCGACAGTCAACTCCTGGTGTGCCTTTTACTGTTTTGCAGGTATTTCCTAGTTGGAGCTAAATGAATTCATGGATCCAAACAGCAGTACCCAGCCCCACCAAAATCAGGCAGAACTAGATAATTTAAAAGTAATTCAAAATGGATTATATACTCAAAATGCGACATCATTTAATGTTAAATTATTTACAATTAATTTAGTTAATTTAAAAGAAATGAGGTAGTACTTTTTCAGCAACCATAACACAATATTATGAATACCATAACACAATATGATATAGTATTGCATCGGTACTAATCAATACTGAGTACCATTTTAGGTAATTTTTAAAAATTATAAAATAATTCTTAATTTTTTTAAAATTAAAAATATGGTCCATCAATATATTATATTATATAATTTATAATTTTACAACAAGCTTGCCTAAAAAATCCATAATAATAGAAATTTGAAATAACAAAAATATGTTTATTTATGTTAATATTACTTTTTAAATGTATTTTACATATAAACAATAACTAAAATTAATATAGAAAGATCTTTTCAATCATTATATAAATATAAAACTAAGTAAGGTCTTAAAATATTATAATTTCATCATATAATTAAAAAAATTACATCAAAACATCAAATAGAAATAATAATAAAGCTTTTTATAACTCCATAAGTTTTATAACAAAAGTTCGTTCAGAAGAACATAACCTAGTAAAACTAAAACTTGAAACAAATATATTTATAGTTAAAATTTTTATATTTATATTGATTATACAAAATTTAACATTTGCATCAAGTAGAAGTGAAATTAAAAGAGAAGAAACAAAAACTTGAAACTTTATTCAATCGAATATCTACTCAAATTGCGTTTACCCATATTTTCATTCGATACAAACTTATCATTATTAAGAAGAGTCTCATTATCACTAAGTTTTTTTTAATAAATTTATAAGTATTACAATAAGAGTTTGTGCAGAAGAACATAAATAATTATAAGTGAAACCTTAAACAAAAATATTTATAGTAAAAAGTCTTATATTTATATTGCATATACAAATTTTAACATATGCATCAAATAGAAGTGAAATTAAAAGAAAATATGAAATTTTATTCAATCAAATATCTACTCAAATTGTATTGACCCTAATTTTTATTTGATACAAAATTCCTATTATTAAGAAGAGTCTAATTATCAGTATCACCATCATTTAAATTTATTATACTAAATTACATATTATTACTTTTACGTCCAAAATTATCTTCCAATTCACTCTTGTTTATTAAACTTGGAATTTAAAAAACCCAATTTGCTAAAATCGTCAGAGCTCATGACCTCTGAAACTAGAGATTGGAGATTGGCGAGTGGCGAGTGGGGAGTGGAGCACTAGAGATCGGCAGTGGTAAGTAGATTGTGGCGAGCTACGACCTGTGTGTGAGTGGCGGTGGAGTTTATGTCTTTGTCTTTGTGATAGAGAGATGTTGTGTGAGTGGATAGTGGGAGCTAGACTATTTGAGTGACTGAGTCAGTGAGAAATGGCAGGAGTTGGAGCGATGATGTCAGCGGGAAAGAAGAGAGGGAGAGGGTAGCAGTGAGATAGTGAGCGAGGCAGAGAGAAAGGGAATGGCAACTTGGGTTATACTGCTGAAGGTATTTTTTTCAATTAAATCCTGTTTTTTTAATTTTATTTTACAATTGGGTCTAATATTATACTAGTATTTGGATATTATGTGCCAGTATGGTATTGTAGAATGCCACACCGTTTTTGGGTCAATACAATGTGGTATTCTTAAGTCTGCTATAACATAAAAGCTATGTAACATAATTGCATATTTAAGGGGAACTATAAATATTAGTGCTAATATTTGTAGTTGATAGATATCTACGAAACTTGAATATAAGTATGACAGAAATAAATGAAGTTTCAAACTTACTAGTAAATAACAAATCCTTGTTTTGAAGTATGATGCATAACCTATTAACAAAATCAACAAATAACATTATCCTTTTTAGAGATAATTAATTTTGAAAAAGTTTACTTAAATTTCCATATTTGTTGAATAATACACTGCCACTTACAATTACTCTTTAATCTTTATTATAATTAAAATCAACAATATTTTTGTACTCAATATCTTTATATTTAAAAAATTATTATTTAAATTATACAACAAAATAAACAAATGAATACCTTCATTTTCTTTGAGCAATGAATAACCTCCTTATATTCACATTCTTTTTGACTATTATAATATAAAATATAAGATCATATGATAGATAATTATTAAAATGATAAAAGTGAAAAGGTATGGTATGGTATGGTATTCACTTTGAATATTTTTAGTACAAAAATAACTTTTGACACATACTAAGCAAGGGGCTTATGTGAGTCTACATATGTAGGTGGAAGAGATTGATACGGAAATTCCACTAAATATCCTTGAAGGAATGCATCATTGACATCTAAATGATGCATGGGCCAAAAATTTTGAAAAGCCAACGAATGGACCAATCATATTGTAGCAGGTTTGTTTACAGGGTTAAAGGTGGAATGGTAGTCCACACCGGGACTCTATTTGAATTAAATATGTCTTATATCTATCGATTGAACCATCATATTTTCTCTTAATAGCCACCTAAAAATGTGACGGTAATGAGATCATCCAAATCATGATTTATCTTTGGCTTTGGATGATCTCATTGAATGTAATCAAACAATCTAAAGCTCAAAATAAAAAACTTGATGATGTAGCATTTATAGTATAACTAAAAAGATTAGGAATGTGAACATGAAGAACAATTAAAAACTAAGTATTAGGAGTTTTAGTTGTACAGATATAATGAACCCACTAGAGTTGGAGGAAAGAATATATTGCTTAAAAGCTAGTATTAATAAAAATGAATGAAATTTAAACAATCCAATCTTCACATACCTTTTTTTCCTTTAATTAAACTCTTAATACCTTTATAAGTATTAAATTAATTCGATAATAAGTCAATAAATTTAGAAAATTAATAATCTTAATATTTAAATTGTATCTTTAAATTAAATTTAACAATTAGAATCTAATAAGCATAGAAAATCACAATCAAATCGAAGAAGAGGGGATTAATTTTAAAAAATTCATTCAATCTTTTTTGCCTTCACAAATCTCGGACCAGTTTAAAGGTCTGAAATTTCTTCCTCCACCAGTCACAAACTAACTCAATGTTTGTGGTTTGTGGCTTTCTAAATACTCCTACACCTTTTCGTGCTAGCTCCTTGCTTCAATCACCTTTGAGAGACGAAAAATCCTCTCTTAAATCCCACCTTTGCACGGATTGCTTGTTGCTCTCTTCCTTACTACTCCATCACTTTTATAGGCTCACAATAAATCTCCAAGAGTCGCACGATGCTAAAATCTCCCTGATTTCACTCTTATCTCTTCCAATTTGAAGAGATTTGATGCAAATATCATCGGGTTTTGTTGAGTTTTTGAGATAGAGACGTCGGGAGGGTGATTTTAGCTTTCGGCGTGTTTTTTTTCTTTTCCTTTGACTGTTGTGTTTTGCACCTTTCTTAAGCTGCTGCATTTTACTCCTTTGGCTGCTGCGTTTTGCTGTCTTTTGACTGTTACGTGTTAGGCTATTTATTTTTTTGCTGAGTTGCTGCTGGAATTTTTCTGCCGTTTATTTGCTTATGCTGGTGGGTCGTTGGCTTGTTTTTGTCCTCCCTTCTGGGTTAACGGTCAGAGTTTTTTTTAGATTACTTTCCTTGAATAAACCAAGTCTACAAAAAATATTTATTACAATTAAAACTTTCTTTTTAAAAAAATTAAAATTAATTAACTTAAATAATTAATAAAAAAGATGCATTAATTTAATTCAAATGTGCTATATAAATAATATAAAATAAGGTTCTAAAATAATTTCTACATATCGCTGGTCCAATCATATAGTCTAATCGAAACCTTTAAATTATATTCTTGTTTATCTTAGCAGTGTTTCGCTAGTTGTTCCTCAATTTTGAGTTGTTTCTTAAGGTTTCTCTATTGTAGTGTTTTTAGTTTCTGCTCTATTTGGTTTTATTATTTTACTTCATAAGTTGAACCTTGGTTTAATGTTAAGCATTTACAACTTTTAATCTTATTTATCTTTAAAAAAAGACTTTGTACTGAGTGTTTTCGAAAGTTAGGACAAAGTAGGCCAATAGTCAATATAGCACAACAATCACGAGGAATCCTCTGTCGATGGACGTCTACAAGTCTGATTATAATAAGGGTACGGTTGGTTTGTATAGGGGAATGGTAATAAGAATGAGAATGAATATAGTGAGGAATGAGAATGGATATTATCATTATAATTATGATGGTTGGTTAAGATAAAGGAATGATTATCATTACTATTGATAGTGGTTGGTTTGTAAAAAATATTGAGAAATAAAAATTAATTATATTTTAATTAATTAATTACTGTTGGACCTCGAATGTTTTCTTAGAAGTTAGAACTATTGAATGAGGAATGTGGATAGATTCTTGTTTTGCTTTGGTGTTTTTGGTGGATAAGAGATGTTGAAATGGGAACAATCAAGGTGAAAGTTAGAAGTGAAATGAAAGCAAAAAGGAAGTTTAATATGTATATATGTGTATGTTCTGTTA
Source organism: Erythroxylum incrassatum (assembly GCA_026546855.1). Lineage (NCBI taxonomy): Eukaryota > Viridiplantae > Streptophyta > Magnoliopsida > Malpighiales > Erythroxylaceae > Erythroxylum > Erythroxylum incrassatum. The sequence goes on along the minus strand of JANVCL010000004.1, from coordinate 1,417,523 downwards.
TTAGTGCTCACGATTAATCGTGGTTTATAATTCTCTTTATGGATGATATTGATTTGAAATTAAATGGAGAATGTGGAGAAAATGAAGTAGAAAAAGGTGATCTTGATGTGAATTGTATTAGGGAAAGATTTTGAATAAAGAGTTAATCTGGAAAATGTTCACTAAGTGTGCTTCAGTTTGTTAGCCACAACGTTTTCTCTAGTTATCCAAACGAAATGATTCTTGATTAGATTAAACTAGAGATATATGACTAAAATTCTTATAAAGCATCAAATTTTAATTCTATCTCTAAGAATCTCAAAATTTGTCATGAAGTGAGAATTGGATGTAGTACATTGGGAGATGAATGTAAATTTTGTGTTCTGAATTTGGGGGAAATTCTGGATTCATCTAAATAGATTTTGGCAAAGTTACCTTCTTGAGAGTTGTAAATCCTTCTTTTACCTTTCCAACGATATATAGTATAGAATTTTTGGACATCTGAGTCAAAAGTTATGCTCGGTATAAGTAGAGTTGCTCTGTAGAGTGGAAAAACTAAGACGGAAGGAAAACTAAAACGGAAGGAAGAAAACATCATCTTAATTATTGTTCATCCTTTCGTTTTAGTTACTGTTCATCTAAGACGAAGTGAAAGTGAGATGATACAAAAGTAAGACGAAGTGAAAGTGAGGCGATACAAAAATAAGACGAAGCAAAGGTCAAACTAAGACAATGCATCTTAGGTACAAAAATAAGACGAAGCAAAGTAAAATGAAAGGAAAGTAAGACAAAAGTAAGAGTAAGACGAAGCAAAAATAAGACGAAAGGAAAGTAAGACGAAAGAAAAGTAAGACGAAGCAAGAGTAAGACGAAGTAAAAGTAAGACGAAGCGAAGTAAGACTTAGCGAAAGTAAGACGAAGCGAAAGTAAGAAGAAGCAAATACAAAAGATAGAATTGGTCTTTGAGGTCTTCATGAAAATTGTAGATCTTGAAGTCCTCTTTCAAATCATTCTAATATGATCTTATTCCGACATCTGTATATTTGAAAAAGTTATGGCAATTGTACCAAGACATGTTCGATATGAGTAAGGACAAAACCAGATTTGATTCTTTGTCCATAACTTCTTCTCTAGACACCCAATTAACTTGATTCTTGAACCATTGGACTCGAAAGATATTGCTTTACATCTCCAAGAGAAGAAGTATTGTCTTGCTTATAAAATGGACTTTTTGGACTTATTAAGGGCATAATTAGAAGAAGAAGTATTGTCTTGCTTATAAATAAAGGAGAAAACATGAATAAGAAGATTCTAGAGAAGCAAAATGTGTGGATGAGAAAAGAGATAAGAGAGAGAAAACAGGAAAAAGAATGAAAGAGAGAAAGAAGAAAAAAAAGTAGAGGAAGAGAAGAGCTTCCAATTGGAGCTAAAGATCCCTTCATTTGGTGAAGAACCAGGGGGATTATAGAGGCCTATTTCAGTTAGATTTTTTCACGGGGTACACATTGAAGATACAGAAGGAAAGAACCTTTAATACCCCAGGTTGTTTGCAAAGAAAAGAGCTATCTTTGGAGCTAAAGATTTCTTTATTTAGTGAAAGAATGAACGGATCAAGAGAGAGACAAAAGGAACAAGAGAAGATGTCAAGTATTTAAGCAAGGAAATCAAAGTGGGTAATATGATTATAGTTTTGTATGATTGGGCAAATTCTTGCCTATGTTTGAATATGTGTTCTATGTTATGCATTGAAAGATGCATGACATTTTGATTGAATATGTGATTAATTATTTGAAAATGATTTGTTGAAATTTATACTGATTCTGATTCTTTTATGTTGTGAAAGAAGCAAGATTATTGATATAATTAAATTATGATTTTGATCATGTTATGCCTTGATCTCTGTCACGGCATTCTGTATAAATGAAAAGAAAGAAGAAAAAGCATGAAAGCATATCATTTTGATAAAATGATTCTTAGCATGATTATGTACTTCTGTTTAGGCGAGAGTGGAACCATTCTGTTCGTCACATGCACGTTGACAAGAGCCTTCTCCTGGCTGCTTGCTTATGGTATATGAGCTCCAAAAAATGGACTCATTCTGTTCATGGGGTAAACTTCGATTTCCTCATTCTGTTTCATGGAACCCTCGAGCCGTTTGTTGTGCATTGCATCTTTAAATGATCAAGCATGAAGCATGTTGAGTGTTATGTGATTGAGCAAAATTGATGAATGTTTAAATTGCTTGAATAAAGTATGAATGCTAGCTAGATGTATATATACATACATATGCTTGACTTTGGTCAATTGCCATGGTTATAAATATGTTAGCCACTGAGCTTTTATAGCTCACCCCGTGTTTCCCTCCTCAGGTGCAGAAAGAGAAGGTTTGCGATCCTTCCAAGGCATTGGAACTCCAAGATAGTTAAAGACTTTTGTAATTAAGTTAGTTCAGGAACCTTTTGTATTTTAGAATCATTTTAAACATAAGCATTCAATTGCATCAAGTGTAGTTTGTAATTTGTATTTTAAATTTGTATTAAAGCAAATGGGTGGTTTTTGAATGTAAAGATATTATGAAAGCAAACTTGTGTTCTGTATAGGCCCAAGTGATTTTCCAAAACTCTGATGTGTGCAATAATGTTTGCATCTTTGTGACTGAAATAGTTTTAAATAAATCGGGCCGATTTGATTATCGATTTTTCTCGCATATGTTTTAATGAAAATTTTTTTTGCAATGTGATTGTTTCAGTTTTGGCTCCGAATGTTGGGCTCCGAAAGTGGGTCTAACAATTACAATATTTTAATTAATGAATGTATTATATTTTAATTAATTATATTGTAATTGATTAATTAATAATAATATTAGTTAAAGAATACCAAACCTTACTAATCTAGAAAAAATCAAGCATTGCCTTGGGTCATAGGGTAGGAATAAATAATAGTGGCAAAGTTACTATATTGAGGAATAAAGGATATTGAAACAATGACTCTCATTTCTCTCATAATGGAGAGGAATGGAGCAATGTCCAAAAATTAGGAATGAATGTATAAGTCATCCAATCATAACCCCTTATCAAGCTTTATTTTTCATTCTATACCCATTCCTCTCTCATTATACCCACCAAACAAGCACACCTTGCAGGATGAATTGTCTCCATCAGCTGACACTATTGTCATAATATTTTAGCGCCTTACGTGCCCAAAGGAGAAGGGTTTCCCAATAGAGCATTCATCAGTCAGGGTTCTAATATGAATGAAACCTCCCCAACTTCATAAAACCTGAGATTTGTAGGACTCTCTTTCACTTATATCATTATATGGAAGTGAAATAATTCAAGTTAGAATAAGACTTGATATAGAAATTACAAAATATAGAATGAAATACACTTAGTAAGTACCAATGCTATTAGTTGAAATACTCCAAAGTGAGCTACATATATTAATGCATCCTTTTTCGTTTACACATTTGATAAGTTAGTGAGGTAGACTCAGAATAAATCCTCATTTGAGATGCCAATATTAACAACAGAGATGTTAAAGGAGTGACGTGGCTAGAGAGTTATACTTCTTAAAATCAATAAGCTTTAAAATTGATTGCCTTTTTATGTGCACAAAGGAAAAAGATAATGTCTCCAATCAAAAACGGAAACTTTAGGTAGAATAATTTTATGTGCGAAAATATGGAGTTTGTTTTAAATAACTCTACATTTATATTTAAATTATTTGGCGATATAAAACAGCATACAACATCATTTATAATTTAACTAAGTAGATGAGAATTGATAATGGTTGGGTCGGTCGTGATAGGCCTAAGCCCAACTTCAGAACGGCACACGGGCCGATCGACCCATTCCCAGATGTTGACCTAATTTCTACAGGTATTCACTATATAAGTTCATCACCTCATCATGATAGAAGTATGACTCTAGAACCCTAACATTCTCTATTCATAGCCACCAAAAACCCTCACAAAAAGACTAACTTGAGCGTCAGAGGGGCCTACCGGCAGTCAACCTCTAGTGTGTCTTTTACTGTTTTGCAGGTATTTCCTAGCTAAAGCTAAACAAATTCATGGATTCAAAAAGCAGCGCCCAGCTCCACCAAAATCAGACAGAACCAGTTGGTGCCCACCGTGGGACCGAGCATCAGGGCACCACGTCAAGAAGCACTCAGATCAATCAGGCGGTGGCAACAAATCCTGATGTAACCGCTGTTGCGGCACTTGCGCTACAACGAATGAGCTTGCAGTTACCTGCCGCCCTTCCACCGACGCATCATGATCCCCAGACCCATCCTCCACCCATCACCCAAAACCATAGCACAGACAAGCTATCCCCTCAAAACCCAAATAACCACACGCAATATTCACATCCGAATGATCAACCACAACAATCCCAAAATTGAGATCAAGAAGCGCAGAGCGTGGCCCTAGAGGACAACGCTGGAAACAATTCACATCCTCACATCCAACACCCCCTCAACATAAACCCTCCTGCACCACAACAAATCTCCCTCACCCAAAGACAAATAGAGGAAGCGGTCGATCTACTGATTCGTCAAATCTTACGATCTCAGACAGAACAACAACAAACCCTCGCTTGGCAGATAGGCATGATGGCCGATCGCCATTCTGCTGAATCTCTTGAAAAAATCGTGGACGATCGAATCAATATGGCCATGAATTCCCGTCTGGATCAGCCATCCACACATTACCGCTCTCCTTTCATTCCGGAGATCCTGAATAGCCTTCCAGCGGTCAATACTAAGATACCAACGCCTGAAAAATACACAGGAAAGACCGATCCCCTTGACTATCTTCAGCACTTCCAATCGATGATGAACCTGCATTGCATTCCCGATGCTATTCAATGTAAGGCTTTTTGTACAGCCTTTCAAGAAGGAGCCTGACAATGGTTCAACAGTT
>JANVCL010000004.1:1376066-1398553 GCA_026546855.1 Erythroxylum incrassatum | reverse complement strand
AAGTCGGGAAACGGGAATCCAGTTTTCATACACCATGCATATTGATCTTGAAGTAAACGTCTTCGTCCTGATTCTTACAAGTCGGTTTTCCGATAAGTTTCTTCAATGTGTTTTGCCGTAACAAGGCTCGCCTCCAAGCAACGTCCCTACCATGAAAATGAAGACACTCGTGTCAATCCTTGGAGAGAAAAAAAGGTCTCGGGTCCTACCAGAGAAACAGAACATATGACTCTGATTATGTGTTGGATTATGAGTTCTTAGACAGCTAAACAGTGTTACCGGGTAAGCATTAAAATAAATCGACTAATAATTAATTAATAATATCTAATTAAATTTTAATTTTTGTGACAAGTATAATTTTTTAATCATTTTTAAATTCTTTAATTTTATTTAATATTTAATTGATTTTATAAAAATCTCGTACTGATTAAACCTTATCTTACCAATTTGACTTTCGAATTTTTAACTATACATGAATACATTAAAAAGTTGGTATTTGACGAACTGTTTTGTCAAGAATCTGTTTCTTGAAATTAGTTGTGAAATTTATCTGTTCGCTTTCCTTTTATAGAAAGAAAAAGACAATGCGTGGCAAATCACTACAGTCAATTGACCGGTTCGACCCATTTGATTACTGATTCAACAAATTTTTTTATTTTTTTTTGTATATTTTTAATATTATATATAATTAAACATAATTATTGCATAATTATGACGTTACACCGGTGACCAATAAAATCTTTGATTCGATTACCGGTTCAAATTTTAAAACACTACTAAAAACCATCAAAAAAAAAGGAAAACCAAAACAAATGTACGGATCGAGAAACATATAAATTCCCAACAAAATTTATTAGACTTCGCTACACTTACTATAACACTGGAACATGACTTCGTAAAGCCAATTGGAGATCATAATATACCCATTTCACTTAATTACGAACACACTAACTCTTAACAGCTACACCCAAATACACACTAACATTCCATACATATCATGCAAGATAATAAATCGCTTGTATTAAAAAAAATTTGACGCACTCGTCGAAATAATCTAACTATTCGGTATCGGAACAGATGGCTGCTCTGTGGTTGGGGTTAGAGTTCTGTCTTCCGATTCTGCCCGGCGAGAACGAGGGCATCTCCGACGAAACTCATCATGTCGGCAACCGAGAGCCGCTCGAGATATAAAAACACCAAACATTGTACCAAAAGCAAACGTTACAAGGGGTCTCATGTTGTTGCTCTCTTCTGAAAACTTTTATCCGTGCAACGGCGTTGGGTTTAAGAGTTTATATAGACTTGATAGCCGTAATAGCTCCTTGTACCTTGGAGTGGAGGTCAAGCTTTCTTGTTTTTTTGTGGAAAATTCAACCTTTGTATGCAACCTGAGAAGCACGAAAACGGACGCGGGCACACGATACGACACGGGCACGGGAATACATCAACTTCTAAAATTTGGTGGACACGGACACGGCATATATATATATATATTATAAAATTTAGAATTTAAAAAAAAATTCAGAATCCATAATATGATAAATATTGATTGATGTGTTTCAAAACTTTCAATATCTTGATAGTTCATATATATTTTTGTACTTTATAAGTTCCTCTTAAAAAATATGGAACATATATATGCACTTTTTATGGATGTCCGACACGCGGACACGGCTCTATTTTGCCGTGTCCGTGCTCCTTAGTATGCAACAAAAGACATAAATGATTTAAAGTGAAAGGTCAGAGTTTTTTTTTACATTTTAATAATTAAAAATTTAATCAATTTGACCGGTTCAATATTTAAAAATCTTAAATCGTTCAAATTTTTATTTCGTTTTATTTCAATAATTTTTATTATTAAAATAATCATTTTATTAATTAGTTGATCAATTTTTATAAATAAGTAATATTTTATAAACTAAAATAAATCAATTAATTCTTCAATAAATAAAGATAATTTTTTTAATCATATTTCAAATTTTTAATTTTATTCCATCTTTATTTAGTTTCATTTTATTCAATTTCATATCGGTTTAATATCAGTTGAATCTTTTAAACTTGAAATTTTTTATCTTATTCGTTTAATTTTTAATCAGTTTTTAAAATAATATTATTTGTTTAAAAAACTTGATTATAAAAAAATATAGTTTTTTTTAATCTAAAAAGGAGAGATACAGGATTCACGTTACTAGTCGGGGAAAAGAAACTCCCGATATATCCTCTAACAAGATAGATAAACAACCCACAGGCGGGTTTTGAAATATATAAATGTCAAGTTCAAGTAACCTGGCGTAATTGGCTAGCTAATCTGCAGTCCTATTAGCTTGACGATAAATATATCTCGCTTTCACTAGCCAATCTCTAATTATTAAGTGTCGGATCCCTAATATCAGAGAATTAAACGGGTCTAGCTGAGCCGCTAATGAAGATAAGATATTGATTATAATCATCGAGTCAACATCTAATTCCACTAGCCGATATATGAGGTCTTATGCAAGGTGTAGCCCCGTAAAGACCCCCACAGTTCTGCCTCAACAACTGTACAATGACCTATGTTATGTGCAAATCCGCCGGTCCATGAGTTGTGGGAAGAAAATTCTAGCTTGCACTCCAAGGGTCAAGCTGCATTATTTTGACTCGTCGTTGATACGTGGCGAGAAAGGTTTTGTCAAAATCAACTGACAATGACAAACTCTGCTCTCTCTATCCGCAGTTGGTTATGTCCACTGGATTGAAAGCCCACGTATTGATAGGCCTCGTTGACTTCAGCCCAAAGTAATAGACCATTTCATTTCAAGTATTGTATTGTTACTCCATAGAAAGAAATATTTATTTTAACATTATTCGTAGTTACAACGAAACAACTTCTTAAAAGTAAAGTTAAGTATCATCGAACTTATCCAGATCTCATGTCTCAACGAGATTTTTTGTTGTGTTATATTTGTAGTATATTTTAATTAAAATTTTAAATCAATGCAAGTTACCATCTAAAGTAACTCACAACCTATCTCAATTGAATTCGAGAAACTTTAACTTGTATTTTTTTTTGTTAGTTTACGAGATGTCCTACAAAAGTTTTAATTGTGAGAAGGCGCCTTTAAATCATCTTTTTCTAAATTAATCCTTGCTCATAGTGGGCAGCTCGTAAAGAATAAAGTGTTGGTTAAACAGATTTTTTTATTCTCAAGACTCGAACTCGAGACCTCTAATTAAGGGATGAGAGTGCTAAGCCTAAGATTAGGTATACCAACCATTGTAGGGTTTGGTCAGTCTCCATACATTACGTAGAAATATCATCAATCAGTGTTCTAAGAAAAATTGGGACTGTATAAAACCCACAGATTACAAAATCCCTATTCCCTACTTTGTCTCCTTTCGTATATAAAATTTGACAGTTTCATTTCATGTTAAGACGCTAACATGATATATACATGGAGGTGGTCGAAACAAGAAGAGATACAGGCGTTGTGTTCGTTGCACTCTTGTCTTGTTTCTGTATCTTATGTACTTTCAGGATCGCACAGTTAGCAGCTTTTGCAATAGAAACTTCAGAAAGTCCATGGCCTCTGTTTGTAATACTGTTGGTAGCAATTTCGATAACTATGGGGATTTGCAGGGACATGTATATAGTTATAATAAGACAGAACCAGAAGTTTATTGCCCCAAATCCATGTTCTATGGTTTGATTCTTTTCCAAGATAACGTTGTACCCTTATCTGCAATTTCAATATTATGATTAAGGTGGTATTGATTTGTATTGTTATTATGATTTTGCATTAAAATTTGGAAGACTGTTAAGCCGCAATCATTGTTCTCAAATTGGGTGTGTATCATTTTCTGAGAATTGAGAGCTGGACTTGTGAACAAACTGCAAATGAACATGAACATGAAAACAAAAACAAAAATAATTAAGAAATAGACAGAAAAAGAGCTGTAAACAGAATCAATAATATCATTTCAAGGAAGAAAACAAGTTGTTACATAAAAGCAACCAAAACCTGGGCCCTGAACTCTCTTGGATGTTTCTGCTTTTGTGGAAGAAGGACCTCGGCTATATCAGAAAGATGAAATGGAGTTAGGATAAAACTGGACCAGAGATTTTTGCTGCTCTAGCCTGACCCAGCAGAGATATCATTCACATGTTCATCCAAAAAAAATCCAACTCAAACGCCATTCATGACCTCATGTTTATGTCATGGTCAAGCCACTATATCTTCCTCTCGCTGATATTTTCATTGTTTCAAGCTCTATTTTGATAACTGTTTAGTGATTCACAGCTTGACGAGAAAAGAATGGCCGGTCAGAGTGGCAATAATAATAGAGTAGCTCTTTTCATTTTACTTAATGTAATACTTTTAGGTTTGGTTTCATCTCATAAACTGCCGCCGTGTTCTCCCACCCCAAAGACGGCCGCCGCCAAGTGCCCTACAGATACACTGAAGTTTGGTGTCTGTGGAAGCTGGTTAGGACTGGTTAAAGAGGTCATTGGAACTAAACCTAGTGAGGAATGTTGTAGCCTTATTAAAGGTATTGCTGACCTAGAAGCAGCTGTGTGTCTGTGTACAGCGATAAAATCCAACGTTCTGGGAAGCATCAAGCTCGAAGCTCCAGTTGCTGTCAGCTTGCTCCTAAATGCATGCGGGAAGAAGGTCCCTGAAGGGTTTAAGTGTGCATGAAACCAAGGGAACTCTGGCTATTGCCTCTCTGTTTGTCTTTGTTGATGTGTGTTACGTGGGTCGAAGCATGTTGATCTCTCTACAAAATATTATGTAGTTGCTGTATTCTTCCTACTATTGTGTCTAATTCTATTTCAAAATTGTAATGATTGATAAAAAACAAAGGTTGCCTTCTGTTTACACATATCTTTTCTCGGATGTTCTTTTCTCGGATGTGCTGTTTCATTTCACTTTGATTCCCTGCAGACTGAGCTAGGGCTTATCCCACTGACTTATCATGTGGACCTTCTGTCATTTTCTTCAATTGTTTCTCACTGTAGTTGATTCCTTAAAATGCCAGCTAATGACATTTTGAGGAGACATTATCAAGTTGCTTCACAAAATTATCAAGTTGCTTCTGTCATTTTCTTCAGTCCTCCATTATCAAGTTGCTTCACAAAATTATTTTAAATGTTTAATTACATAAGCTTGAAAATAGGATAGACAGTGATAAGAGAATAAGACTAATAAGAAATGAAAAAGGATATATATGACTAATCATTTTTTGATATAATATAAATTTTCAAAATAAGGATTTACTTTTTTAAATGTAATAATTTGATTGTTATTAGTTATTAGTCATTTAATTAATCCATATACGAAATTTTAAACACAATCAATATGATAATTAAAGGTAACATTCACATCATATGATAGTTTCACTTCACTTGTCATTTTGGCCTTCTTCCGAAGGACACTTATGATCAAGGTTTCAAGCATAGAAATAACATGTTCTTCCAAGCTAGCAAGCATTAGCTGAAATGGGACAATCCCCAACAAACGAAGATAACATTGGAAGATCCAAAAAACGAAACATAGTGACTCGATGAACAAGCCATTACAATGAGAAGAAAAGAAAAAGAACAAGAAAGCATAAAAAAAAGAAGATTCAAGTGAAAAGAGAGAACATTTCTTAGTTGCATTGGAAACCTTTTGGAACACCCTTTCCACAGTAATTGAGGAGCAAGGTTAAGGAGACAGGAACGTTAAGGTTAATGCCTAAAACACTGGCTTTAATGGCGGTGCAAAGGCAAACAGCTGCTTCAAGATCAGCAAGTCCTTCGAGGAGGCTACAACAAGGTGTCTTTGGTGGTGTGCCAACGACAAGGTGCACCAAACCGTTCAACAAGTCTGCACAAACTCCAAGCTTAAGTGTGTCTCTTGGACAAGTGGGTTCGGCTGGTGAAGGAGAGGGTTTCGGGGTTGTAGGACAAGAAACATGATGTGAGCTTACCAAAGTGAAGAAGAGAATGTTTAGGGAGAAAAGAAGTGCAGTAGTTGCTATTGTCCTGGAAGCCATTTTTGAGTAATACTAAAAACACAAACTTTCCAAGGCTATAAGATCTTTTTTCCTTTGCCTTCTTCTCGACGGTGTGCTTGGAAATGAACAAAGTGAGGGTATTTATAGATGAACTGTGGTTCTTAGAAGGAATTGGAAATGACAAAGAGACCCATGTCAGGCAAGTTAGATCTCATCTAAGCCATATAGGAGCCGGCACAGCTTGGAGAATAAGACGTTCTGCATGGTTTTGGAGCATTCGATACTTGATTGCTATAGATTTAAATGCATAAAAGAAAGACAACCTGATCAATTTTTTTGGTTCTAAATATGATATTCCCTTCCTCCTTCATGCACCTCTAGTTTCCTTGACTAAAACGTTGGCATTTTGTTTCGCTCGTTGTTGCAAACAGGTCATTTTGATGGGATAGAGATAGATATTATTGCATTCCGACATTAGAAGGGAAGGTCGGCTGTGTTGGAACTTGGTGCAAACACGACCATGAGTTGCTGATTATGAACACACTCCATACATTTTATGTCAAACATGTTGTTTCGAGTTACAAAGAAGTTTGGTTCTTCCTAAGTAAGGTACAAATTTGCTCGAATCTAGAGTTAGTAATGGATGAAAAAATAAATTTCTTAGTAATGGACTCAAAAATAAATTTCTATAGAATATAAAATTAAATTCAAGTTCAGTTAATTTTAATTTAATCTATTAATTCTAACTTAAATTAATTTAATTTTATTCAAGTACTAAACACTTGCTTACCATCACCAAAGCCCATTTCAAAGGTATTAGCTATTAGCTGCCTAAGGTAAAACTAAAGCCCAATTCTCCAGTCTTTTATGAGAAGTGGACGCTCGTCCATATACTTGAAATAGGGCCCTTCTAAAACTATCTATACTTCTAGGGATTTTCCCTGTTCCATGCATTAATTTGAAGAATAAAGAAAGCATAAGACCATATGTAACTAGCTAGTTGGCATGCAAAGTCGTCGTCCCCACTGAGGAGAACACTCACAAATTCTGACTTCAGACTTCAGACTTCGATAGGTAATGGGTTGTTTGTTGCATGAACTTTAGGATTGTGATTTCTTGTGGTTTCCCTCCTTCATTGGGATTATAATTAAAGATTAGTTAATCAAGGACGCTGTTTCAATATTTTTGTATTCACCGAGAATCGCGATTTTCTTCGTTTGCACTGGGGTTTTGTTCATCGGTTAACTGCTCCGGACATTAACCAGGAGCTTATATGGAGCCCCTTGAACTGGAGGGACAACTCCACAAGCGGGTGCGCACCCGCAAACGAGAGGAGGAGACCGCCTTTCAACCTCCGACGTCGTATAGTGCCGCTGTGAAGGGACCATTTGCAGCTGAGGGTACTGGTACTGCACGGCCCGAAGACGTTATCATCGCCACTGAAGAAGGCAACATCCAAGTTTCGGAGGAACAGGAGGGAGGCATCACCCTCTCTACAACATTCAAGGCAAAACTGGACACGCAATGGGCTCACGCAGTTGTTGTAAAACTGCTCGGTAGACAGATAGGTTTTCGACTCCTATGCTTGAGGTTGGCGTCCCTATGGCATCCGCAGGGGCAGATGAAGGTCGTCAACTTGGAGTTTGATTATTTCCTCGTACGTTTCAGGGAGGAAAGCGATTAATTCACCGCCTTAACACAAGGGCCATGGATATTTGGTCACGTACAGTCGATGTAGAGATGGCAGCCAACGTTCCAACCCTCCCATGGAACGGTGAACCGTACGGTGGTGTGGGTCCGCATCCTCAATCTGTCCATCGCCTGTTATCATCCTCAAATCCTTACAGCGGTGGGCTATTTGGTTGGAACAACCGTCCGAATTGATGAGGCTACACTGCTGAAAACCCGGGGCAAATATGGGAGGTTGTCGGTGGATGTTGATCTCGGATCCCACTTCGCCATAGCGTCGAGCTAGACGGAGAGACCCGGCTGTTGGCTTATAAAGGCTTGCCCCAGCTTTGTTTTTCATGTGGGAGGATCGGTCATGCCGAAGCTGAGTGTCCACAGCGCTCCCACCCTTCACCGGAAGCTAGACCAGGCAATGAAGCACCGTTGGAGAAGATGCCCATCGCACCTACGCCAGGCGAGCCAATAACGTCTCTCAACTCTAACAGCTATGGTGAGTGGACGCAGGTCCATCGGAGAAATTCGAGAAAATCACTACCCGGGGAGTTTCAGTTGGAATTGACAGGGAGGCTACATCTCAAGGGGGGCTCGAGGTTTCGGATTCTGGCGGAACAGGCAGCCCATAAAAGACAGCCGCAGGCAAATCCAAAAGGCCCACCTGCTAGTTCTCCATTCGGATTTGGGAAAAACATCAGTGAAATCGGAAGATTGGGCAAAGGGAAACAAGGGCAACTGGGCTTAGTTTTTAAATCCATTGGGCCTAAAAAAATGACAAACAGTCCGCAAAAGGCCCAAAAACGACATATACTCAACTTATCAGGGGAGAAAGCTCCCAGGCCAGGGCCCATGCAGTGTCAGGATTGCCTGCAGTTCCCCCAATCCAACTCCAACCCTCCCTACAAGACAATCATCTAGCAATCGAAATCTCCTCCCACACGGAAATGGTGTGTGATAACTAGATTATTAAGGAGAGCTATACCAGTCTCAAGGCAAATCTCCACCTCATGGAGGGCGTCGAGGACCAGGAGGTGTGACTTAGCAAGGAACACCTCCAGATATAGGTACCGAGCCGTGTGAATAGGAAGAACGGATTCACTCGCGGGTTGACGAGGAACAGGAGGTGATGGCTCAGGATGTGGGATTTACGTCCGCTACCATAGGAGGTACAGATTTGATCTCTATCGTAGCATAGACTTTTCCTTTTTAAGTTTATGTCTATTTTAATTTAGAATTGCCAAAGGCCCGGGGGACTAGGTTCCTAGCCATCCTGCGTAATTATTTGCGGGCGTATAAGCCAAGTATTCTAGTATTGCTAGAGACGCGCATTAGTGGTCTTAGGGTTAACGCAGTCGTTTACTCTTTGGGTTTTGACTTCTCATTTCGAGTCAAAGCAATAGGATTCTTAGGTGGGATCTGGCTTCTATAGAAAAATGATTTTGATATCTCTGTAGGAATAGCTCATCGTCAATTCGTCCATACCACTATCAATTTTGAATCTGACTCGTGTGAATTCACTGCAATCTATGCTAACCCGCAATGAGCTTCCCAGACTTTGTTGTGGCCGGCCTTAAGTTGGGTTGGTCGCACTACCCATAGACTCTGGTTAGTAGGCGAGGACTTTAATGTCAAATTGGCCAAATCGAACAAAATTGGAGGTGCCAGGTCAGCCACGGTAGTGAGCAAGCCTTTTAAGGATTGGGTTCACGAGTGTGGACTTTATAACCTAGGTTTTATAGGGTTGAAATATACGTGGCGTCGCGGTATGATTAAAGCCCGACTAGACCGTGTTTTCAATTCCTTGGCGTGGCTTCACGAGTTTCCTCACATGACGAACCTCCATCTACCCTTCATGGGGTCGGATCATCGACCCATGCTGATTCACTTACAAAAACAGACGCCACGCCCCCAAGACTTATGACCTTTCGTTTTCAAAATGCTTGGCTCACCCACTCGGGTTTTGATGAAGTGGTAGCGGCGCATTGGTTGCCAAATGAAAATACGATGAGTCAATTGCTAGCCACTTTCTCCACTCATCTTACGTGATGGAATAAAGAAGATTTTGGTAATATTTTTCATAAGAAAAGAAGATTGTTGGCACGGTTAGAGGGTATCCAAAGGCACATGACGAATGAAAATTTGGATTCCCTATTAAATTTGGAGGAGAAACTGAGCGAGACCTGAGCCAGGTCCCGTGTGAGGAAGAACTTTTTTGGCATCAGCGAGCTCGTTGTGACTGGATCTCGCAAAGGGATTGTAACACTAAATACTACCACAAACTCACTCTGACTCAGCGTAAGAAATTGACGATTGAGCGGCTCTTGGATTCTAATGGAATCCCCATTACGAACCCCAACCATCTCGGCCAGCTAGCCCGCTCTTTCTTTGTCCACCTTTATACTGCTAAAGCATGAACACCCCCTAGTTTTCCGCTCACAGTAGCCTTCCCTTTAATTTCAGACGATGGGCTCCGTGAGCTTAATCTGCCCCTCCATGAAATCGAAGTTAAGAATGCAGTTTTTGATATGAATCCCAATAAAGCCCCAGGGGTAGATGATTTTAACGCCTTATTCTTCCAAAAACAATGGGGAAAGGTTGGGCCTATAGTAGTGACTTTCATTAAGGAGATTTTCAGCCTAGAACGATGGGAAGAGGATTTAAATCATACCATTCTTGTCCTGATCCCAAAAACCCCCTCCTTGACTAGTATGGCTCATTTCTGACCAATTAGCCTTTGCAATGTTCTCTATAAGGTGATTTACAAAATTATTGTGAATTGTTAAAAATCTTGGATGTTGCATCTCATGGCGGAGACTCAATGTAGCTTCATTCCTGGCGGGCATATCACAGATAATATTATTATAGCTCAGGAGGTCATTCATACGATGCATAAGAAAAAGGGGAAGACTGGATACCTAGCGATTAAAGTAGGCCTCAAGAGAGCATATGATAGGATCTGTTGGGAGTTTATACAAAGTACTTTGAAGGAAATTGGTTTGCCTGAAAAGCTTATCAGCGTTATCATGCAGTGTGTGACTATGGTTTCAATGCAAGTTGCTTGGCAAGGCATTTGGACTACTCCCTTTAAACCCTCCCGAGGTATACGCTAAGGCGATCCGCTCTCGCTTGACCTTTTTTGTCCTGTGCATAGAAAGGATGGGCCAGATTATTTCCTAAGCGGTGGACCAAGGACTCTGGAAACCAATACGAATGAGTCCTCATGGGCTCCCCATATCCCATCTATTTTTTGCAGATAACCTAATTCTCTTCGCTGAAACTATGGAAGCGCAAGCTAGATTAATTGCCCACACACTGGAGGTGTTTTGTGAAGCTTCTGGTCAAAAAGTTAAAGTAGCTAAAACTAGGATCTACTTCTCCCAGAATGTGGTTCCTACTACTACGCGAAGACTCAGTCACCTCTTAAGCATAACCTGTACAAGCAATCTTAGGAAGTACTTAGGGGTTCCGCTGCTTCATGAGCGTACCACGAGACATACCTATCAGCATGTTTTGGATACGGCTCACAAGAGGCTTTCTGGTTTGATGGTCAAGACCTTATCTTTAGCAGGGCGAGTTACCCTAGCCCAATCCGTCCTCTCAGCCCTTCCCATATACACTATGCAAACTGTAAGACTCCTAAGGCAGCTTTGCGAAGAACTGGGGCGTATCATGCGCCAGTTTATTTGGGGAGCCACTGTTGAGCTTTGGACAATGCATCTGGTTAAATGGGAAGACGTGTGTAAGCCTAAACAAGCCAGGGGTCTAAGCCTCAAACGTATCCGAGCTTCTAACGACGCTCTTTTGCCAAAACTTGGATGGGCCTTAATTAACTGACCTTCCGCGCTATTGGTCAGACTTTTAAAAGCTAAATATCGACTTGAGCTGGACCATATTCCCCTCACTATCGTTCGAGCAGGGGCTTCCGCTACCTGGAGAGGTATAACAACTACTTGGCCTATTGTTCGTCAAGGCTTACAGTGGAAATTGGGAACCGGGAGAAAGACCTTATTCTGGTTGGACAACTGGATGCCTGACTGGGGACCATTGGTTTTATTGGTAAGCTCCCCAATTCCAGGCCATGATCTCTATTTCATAGTGTCAGACTATACCACTGGAGAAGGCATCTGGCAGTGGCACCTGTTCTAGCAGTACCTCCTCTTCGCTGTCTGCCTAGATCTTGTCGTGATCCAATCCACTCTGGCAAACACAATAAAGGATATCCTCGTTTGGGGACCAACTACTCATGGAAGATTTAAATCAGCGTCCACTTATGATCTTATACCGGGCAATCTCTCGACTGAGGTTAGCCAACCGTGGGACGTAATCTAGAAATGGGCTGGGCTCCAAAGAATTCAGGCTTTCCTTTGGTTACTACTAAAGCAAAAGGTTCTTACCAACCACCAGTGAGCAGCTCGTCATCTCACACTGGACAACAAGTGCCCCTTTTGTGGTCACGACGAGACCATGTTACATGCCTTTTGCGATTGTTCACAAGTCAAAAACTTTTGGTGTTTTTTTTTCCCTCGAAGTGGTTACTCCTGCCTTTTTCCATCACGACGTGGAGACATGGGTGATTGCCAACCTCACGACCCACACTCAAGTGCAACTGACTCCATGGGCTACTATTTATGGGGTAGCATGCTGGTTTCTGTGGAAATGGCGAAATCATAGCATTTTTGAAGAGGATTTTACTTGGACTGATGATGGTCACCGCACAATTATGGACTATGTTAACTTGATCAATAGGGCCAGAATAGTGGAAAGTAGGGTGTTTGGTGACCCGGGTTAGCAGCGGGCCAAACTATTAGGTGGATCAAACCGCTAGGGGGATGAGTTAAGCTTAATATGAATGGTGCCGTTAAGCACGGTCAACATCTTGCTACTGCATGAGGGTTGATAAGGGACTATCATGGTCAGTGGTGTTGTGGATTTATCCACCAGATTGGGAGAGGCTCGCCTCTTGAGGCAGAACTTTGGGGTGTTCAATCGGGTCTCCAATTGACTTGGATTCTCAGTTATCGACGCATCATCATTGAAGTTGATTCCCTAGAGGTAATCAATATTCCCTTCTCCTCTAGTCTTCCAGGAACTAATCACTATTGTTTGGTGGCAAGTATCTAGGATCTCCTGCGCCAACCTTAAGAGGTGAAGCTTTAATACGTGTATCGAGAAGGAAACTAGAGTGCAGATAGTCTGGCCTCTTTTGCAGCAATAGCAGTCTTGGCCTACACTATCTCCAGGAGCCTCTGACTGTAGTCTGGGCCCACTTGCACTGGTATTAACACGATTTTTTGTACCGTAGACACTACGATAGTTAGGACGGGAGTGTAATTTTCGTTTTTTTTCCCTTGTTGAAAAAAAAAAGATCAAGTCCCGACAATCTCTGTCAAGAAACATCCTAGGAATTCACGAATCTCATGTCTTTTGTCAGGTCCTAAGCCTCTATCCCTCCTGTTCCGAAGACACTAAAGATCGGAGGTCAAACAATGGGATTGCCAAAGGCATTCCATGTACGAGAATAATGGAAGATGCATAATTTTCAAAGAAGCCTCCATCGTTAATTATGAAGGACCAACTACCGAGTTTCACAAATATGTCACATGTTCATGCATCCATTTACTTTTTTACCTCACTTTCTTCACTAGTTCATTCCACTGTAGGTTTTATCATAATTGCATTCATTGAAAAGTCAGCTTCCATAGGACACAGATATGCATTCTTAAAATACTCCATGAACAGAAAGATTGTGTAGGAGAGAATCGTACTGGTATAGCTATTAATGGAGGAAATTGGTGAGTGAGTTAGCATATGATATACATTAATATCAGAGCTAGATACTGGACAGTACATTGTAAACTCGGATAGCAACCAAAGAGCTAGTTGGCGATCTCTGGTTCAGCCGCAAGAAGTTACAGATCATGATCATAAGTTCTATATATAATAGACCTATAGTTCTTGAAAAAATTGAGATCATGACGATCAAAAGGAAAGCATAAAGGAACAACTCAGTTGTGTGAAGGAGGGTGTGTTCTTGGTGGAGAGTAATCCAAGTTGAAGCCAGGATGCTTTTCTCTGTGTGTATTGTGTGGCACCTTCCATGGAACTGAAACAAGAGACTCTTTTTGAACAGCACCAACTTTCCTCTTCGAATCCTTCGACGTTTCAGTATCATTTTGATCGATCCTAGAATCAGTTTTTGAGGTAACTTGAACATTAGACGAGGAAAGCTCCTCCTTTGATGGAACAGAAGCATCCTTTCGGTTATTCTGCACATAACACAACAACAAACTCTTAAAAACACTTGCATTTATATGAAGCTGACATTATCAGAAATCAACTGTTTGCAATTGCACCAACCTGATTGGAGATTTGAAACCTTTTCTCAATTCGTCTGGCATTACATGCATGCAAAGATAGGAACAGAAGCAAAAGAAGAAGACAGTTTGTTGCTGACATATTTGGAACAACAAAACTTGCAGGGTCTAGCTAGCTAGGAGGAAGCAACCAGAGTTGTTTTTGGACTAGTGGTCGCTAATGGTGGTATTTGTAGTAAAAGCATTAAATGCAAATACCAAAAGTAGCTAGATTAAGGACTCTGCCATTGCAGACAAGCACATGTTTGAGATAGAAGATTGTAAGAAGGGAAAAATTGTAGAGATGGGTTGCTTTCTTCTGTCCCTTCCCTTTCACATTTCAATCAACCTGGGTCCCTAGACACAGACCCACCAGGGAAAGAGAAGAGAAGACATAGCTTAAAACCCCCATATATGAAGAGTGAGTCAATGGAAGAGTCCAAAAAGGAGATTTTCAAAAATCAGAATAAATCATTAAACTAATCAGAAGAGTTGCATTAAAAGTAGATAACATTAAACAAGTCCAAGAAAGCTAAGTGCATCCCCTCCTAGTTTCTTGTCCATGATGAATCGAAGCTTTCACCATTTTGCATGCTTCATGTTTCCTTGTTTCTTGCTCTCGCCTGTCCCTTTTCACCTTGGAAAACTCAACTCCCGAATATTACAGAGAATGTGTTAGAATTTATAATCAAAAGTAAGAGACCTTTTTGCTCCTAATTTAAGTCAATCTGGAAAGAACAAGTTGAAAACCAGACATTCATGTCAAAGTTCCTTGGATTTGTTTAAATAATGTCTAGTAAATATCATAAATTGAAGATATTCAACCAAAAATGTCAACCTACAAACTAAAAACATCAAGAACACATCAACATCGCAAAGGAGCAATCATCAATGTTGTGGGAGGATCACATGGTGAGCTTAAAACGAGAGTTGAGTCCAAATACCGATAGCAATAAAAAGGCACGAGGGGACAAGCGGGCATGGACCGCCTCTTGCTTGTAGCTTCAACGAGGAACACTTGAGAGTAACTTCAACCGCCAATACCGGTCATGCATAACACGTGGCAAAAACCCATGTGATTTACTGCGTTGCCACGTGGATTAGGCCCACGGTGGCCGCCATTACCCATGCTCTCGGCCCTCCAATAGTGGTGGTCCATTGGTCCAGTCAAAACCAAACCACGACCGCTTTTGTAGACTCTTCTTTCCTGTTGAGTCGCAATAGTTGCATGTACTGTCTAATATGCTGTTCCATGGGTTGCTCTTATGCTTTCGAAGTCCAAAGTTTAAACAAATTGATAGGGTTAAAATTTTTAATTTAAATAAGTTTAAATTTGTCTTTATTTATAATATAAGATATTTTCAAGTGTAATAGAGATTTATTTATCTTGTATTAGATGTTAATCAATGTTTTAAAAATCAGACTGAAGGTTAAACTAATAAGATAAAAAGTTTAAGGTTTAAAAAATCCAATCAAAAGTTAAACCAGTTAAAGATTGAAAATTTTGAAGAATTTTAAATATAATTAAAAGAGATTATTATTAATTTAAAGTTTAATTGAAAAAAAAGATTGTTAAATAAAAATTAATTTTTTATTTTGATTTATAAAAATCGATTAGTTTATAAAAATCGACTGATTAATTAATAAATTGATCGTTTTTTAACAAGGATTATTAAACTAAATAAATTCGAAAAGTTAAATATCAAACCAAAAAATTGAATGATTCAAAGTTTTTATAATTAAATCTATCAATTTACTTCAATTTTTTAATCATAGGTGTTAATAACCATTTGAATGAGTCCTCGCTCAATTTTATAAGTTTAAATTGAATACATTTTTTAGTTTTTATCAATAATAATTTATTTAAATTATACAATTTATAATATTGCAATCAATTTATTATTAAAAATTAATAATCGTCAAATAGAATATAGATATCAATGACACTGATTTACTTTTTTATTTTTAATCATAAAAATATAATTAACTCATACTTAAGTAATTATTATTAAATTATTAACATATATAATAATAATTCATAACTCACAAGTGAATTAAATATCGAATTATAAATTCAAACCAATTAGTATTAACAAATTTAGCGTATTTCTATTTTAGACTAACTATATATTACACTCAAGTATTTCCGCTCTAAATTTAATAGATTTGATTACCTGTTTCTATCCTATTCTATGAACATCTATCCATTTAATTTTTATAGATCCTATTTAATAAATTAATGAATGTTTCCGAAACAGAGTAATCAAACCAAGTAATATGATGCTCAATTTAATAAGTCTCCAGTCTCCACACCTTAGCATGACTATCATGGGAGTGTTTTCAAGGTTACTGGGGATTTGGGCTCAACATTCACAACTGATTCAACCGATGATGTCTTGTCAAAGCCCAACATTCTCGATCGGACCGCCGCCTTGTCCCCATAAGCATGTTAATTTATGTACACATTCTTGGATCCATGTTAGAGAGCAACAGTCCTATCGCATTGACTTTCCAACTCCCAGGGCTAGCATTCTAATATATAACTTTAAACTTCATGTCGATTAACAACCTCGTATTGCTAGAACACAAGCATGGAGTAACTTGATATCTCGCAAGGAATAAACCAAGCGGAAGCTATGCTATGCTGATCCTAATCTGGCAAGAGGTTTGGAAAAAAGGACCAGGACATGAACGAGGATCACATGCTTATGCAGATCTTGGAAATCACAAGTTTCTAGTTACAATAGCCTACTTGGATTAGTTTGATAGTACCAAGATTCAGAGTAGGACCACATTGTCGAACAACACGAATACAATTGTTCAATTCAATATGCACAACATTCCAGATTCGCTTCCCGAGATCACATGTTCGGTGACCGAAATAAGTCAATAACCAAAAAAAAAAAGGGTTCAACAGAAAAGGAAAACCAATGCAGAAGTAAGATCAAAGTCAATGAAATGTCCAGTGATTAATGTAATGAATGATGATATCATTCAGCTTGCAGGTAGTTCTGTACAGAAAAAGACTGTACATGAAGGACATGAAGCATTGACATTACAGAGGATGAGCTACTGAAGCAGGTGCCTCCCAAAGGTGTTTTCTCCACTGTATGTTACATAAAGAAACCCATCATCATCCTTGTTTTCATCATAGATTGTAGACAGCATTGATCCTGAAATATAATTGTAAGTCACAAAGTACACATTATAGAGTAAATTTAACAGGTAATAGCAATCCAGGACCATTGAATGGATCACCAGTTGAGCATGGAATATTTTTGGACAGATTGTTTTAGAGAAAATGAACGATTGATAGCATGTATTTGCAGTGACTGATCAAACAGTTTGTTCGTGTACAACTACGTAAGGAAGAGCGACAGTTTACCTGTTGGTGGGAGAACGTTGTCCACAAAGATGAAGATTGCCTTTTCTGCACTGAGTTTAATCCTCTTCCTGATTACGTAAACAAACTGGCCAACTGTTAGATCAGCCGGGACAAGGTACCTGTAAGGGTTTCAACCAAGTTGACAAATAGAAATCACTCTCGAGCATTTAAATTTCAGTATCAAAAAGCATATAAAGTGAATTCTTACTTTTTCTTGTCAATGGTGGGAATATCACTTCTATCAGCCTTCTCCACAATTACCTAAGGAGGGAAAGAGTTGATGAGCATTGAAAACAAAGCGGGAACTCAATGATGTCAAAATCTTACACACTAAATAAGAATTTGGAATCAATAAGTAAAGTAACCCGACAAAGTCATCCCGTATGTAAGGTGTAAACCACAACTACATTTGAAGAAATATAATTACTGAAGATTACTATCGAGCTCTGATGACAAAACACAACTAAAATTAAACCGTATGTAAGAGATTTGGCGAACTATCAGTTGTTCGTTTAACATATTGGAATATAAGACTTTCTAGTGACTCGTACTACCAATTTACAATCAAAAGAACATAAACGGAAATGAGAAAATATGTTAAGACTTCAGATTTGCCATAACTTGCAATAACTTCAGTAGATAAGCATGCTGATCAACTTTTCAATGATCACCACAAGTAATTACATCCTTAACACTCCACTTGTGACCACCAAAACTTTCAATTATAGCTGATGAAAATTATGAGAAGATATTAAATAGCCGGTTTGCAATTCAAGTTCATCTCAGTTAAATCATCTCGCTCGTAGCAGGAACAGTTTGAAAGAGTGCCTTTCGGCAGTTGGGCAACTCAAGCAACAAATGCAAACCCAGGAACCAGCACGAACACAGGTTTCTAGTAATCTAAGTCCAGAAACAAACATCACCCAGTAATCAACACAGAGAAATCATCCAGGTCGCTTAACCTGAAAAAATAAAATTCTGGAAAAACCTCTATTCAACTATAATTCATAGTTCCAAATGAATATCATTTAGAAGGTAAAGTAATCCGACAAGTCATCAATCATAGTGACAGCATATTCCAACAATCTTCCTAATACATTTGCTAAACTACATTAGCTTTAATCATAAACAAACTAAAGGCATAGTATTAACAGCTCAAATCATTTGACGACCATGCATGATTTAAGAAACACTAAGATTAAAAAGCAACTAAGAGACAAAGCCTCACAGGAATTCTATCTTGGTATTTATCCCTTATTCTCGAGGCCTCAGCTCGCCTTTTCTCTACAGAAGAAAAAAAAAACAGTTTTCATCAGAAATCACGAACCCCAAAATAAGAAAGTGGGTTATGTTCCTCTATGGTGACTTCAATATAAATTCAGACATGGGAAACAAACAATCATCGGGTTTGATCGTATACCAAAATCATGCTCTTGCTTGAAGCTGCTTTTACTCATATTGTCAAATACTTCAGCTAAATCTACAAAAAAAATAGAAAACACCAGAAAATATCAACATATAAATTCAAGAGATAACAAAAACAATCCAGGAATTAGAAAGTATCCCATCAAAACAAACAGCTTAAAGATTCATACGCTGAAAAAAAAACAAAAAACAGAACATAAAAGGAAAAGCAAAGAACATACTTGGACAGCAAGGGCTGGGCGAGGACCGGCGAAAACTAAAACGAGCGTGGAGACGTGACATCGAATTATTGTTGCGATGTTTTTTAATATAGGCTTTTGTGTGAAAAAGTAACCAATTAGGACATGACACGTTTCACGAGAGAGAGCGATGTACATGATTGCCACGTATAGATGACGAGTTCTGTTGGCAGCTGTTATGCGGAGCTTGGTTAGTAGGCTTAGTAAATTTAGACGGGCGGCCCATATGATACGAATAAATTTAAAATTTAATTAAATTTTAAGTTAAAAAATCGGCTAAAACGAATTCTCTTTTTAAAATTATATTAATTTAATTTTAAAAAATATTTTAAGATATAAATTTTAAAATCAAAATAACATTATCGTGAGAGATAAAATTAAAATGAAGTCATTTTAAAGAGATTAGAAGGGGCTTAACCTAACCTTGAGCTATTTATTAAAAGTTAGATTTGATGTAATGTGATTTAGTTGCCCTCAAGTAATAATTTTTCTTTTACTATTTTACCCTTTTACAATCTTCACAGTTTCATAGTCTATATTTGGTTTGAAATTTAATTAATGCAATTTTATTTATTATTATCGGAATCAGTTATATTAAGTAGGGATAATTTTCTCAAAATTAAAAGTGTAAAATAACTTTTTTTCATCACATCTAAGCTTAGAAAGACCTAATTGAAAATACATTAATTTAAACTTATATATTGATCCGTTGTCATTTATAATATTAAGCCTTGGTCAAAGTATCAAGTCTATTTGACATCAAATTTACTCACAGGTCACAAAATTCTACACTGGGTTCATGCATTTTGGGATACAGTAAAGAAAATAGTTACGCATGTATAGCTATTTCTAGAGCTTAAGCAGATTCTCAAATTCGCCTACTCATGAAAAGAGACAATCGAAGATTAGAAGGAATCCGACTCACCTGTAACTATCCGAGTGTATTTTGGCGTACCTCCTTCAGATCTACGACCTCACTAGCCGAGTTCATAAAAGAAGGCTCCTGATATTCATATGAAGTTCGTTAAGCTTTGGAGATTCACAAAACCTTAAAAAGCTGAAGTCATTATTAAGTTGATTGTGCATACCTGAGATGAGAACTCCCTTTGAGCGAAGAGACGGGCAAAAGCACCACTGCATCGCCTTTGTAGTGTCGCGCCTCTAAAGCGTTTTTTCTCTCCAATCGAGTAATTGTAACATCCCATTACCTGTGGAAAGGTTATAATAGTAAATATGAATATTCAATGAGAGATAAGAAATGAAATTTTATGTTCATGCATAATATGACATGCTCATACAGGTGAATAGTAAAATTTTGCACATGAATATGTTTGTAGATGCATTCATTGACATTCCGGGTATAATTGTTTCTAAATGTGATTTCTATTAAAAATTGTAGTTTTTATATATTGAAAATTGATTTGGAGAGTGTAATTGCTGATTTAGAATTTTTGAAATTTTTGGAGAAATTTATGAAAATTGTTGGATATGTTTAGACTAGAAAAATTGCTAAGTAGCAAAACTATTCATAAATGAAAGTAGAAATTACTATCCAATGGCAATGAAAATTTTGATAAATGACCTTAGAATTTATTCACAAGTGCCATTAAAAATTGGGGGACAATTGGAGTAGAAATTGAAATATATTGGACTAGTTAAATGAAGAAACTTATTTTAATGCTTTAGAAATTGATGTAAGAGACACATGTCTTAAGTTGATTTTTATATTAAAGGATCCCCCCATTTGTTTGCTCTCTCATGATGCTTCTCTCTTAAAAGCCAGTGGAGTTTTGTTTTTGGTTTTCTTCTTCTCTTCTTCGTAGCTTCTCTTCATCCTCTTCTTCATGGGTTTTGATCCTTCCAACCTCCATTTATGTTGAACCTAACCCACTCATCTTCCACTTGCTACTCTTCCACCTTGCTCTCTCTCATTCCCACCAAAAATGCTACCCTTCCAACCCCAAAGATGGTGATGATCGTGGGTGGTGTTTGAAGTTAGGTATTTTTATTTTCTTAAAGAGTTTGAAGATTTGGTAGCTAAACCAAGTAAGTCATGTTTTAAATTTATGGGTAATGTTAAATGAAGCATTTATAATAAGAAGTTGATGTAAATTTCTTGCCTTTGTACATGCTTGATGATGTTTGATGAGTAATGATCTATAGGGATGTTTTAGAGGTTGAATGCTTATGATAAGGAGTTTTGTATATGCTAGAATGTTGGTAAAGAAATGAACATATATATACGTATATATTGATATCTTGTTTCATGCAAATGCTAAATTATGGGTTAGAAGTTGTTTATGGATGATTGGTGTTGTATATGGTGAGTAAGAAACCATGAGTTATGTTATACATGTTTTTAAGGTGAATTGGTTGCGAAAGTGATGTTTAAATGGGAATTAAAAGTTGATAAATAGGTATATGAACATGTCTTATTTTTTTATATAGTTAATGATCAAACTTGGATCATGCTTTGTTGCTGAATGATATTGAGGTGAAATAGAGTTGAGAATGAGGAGTAAATGAAGTAGGAAAGAGTAATCCTTGTGTAAGTTATATTAGATGTAAAATGTTGAAAGTTTGAAGATGATTGGCTGGAAAATGTTCATTGAGTATGTTTAAGTCTGTTAGCCATAACTTTTTCTCTAGTTATCCAAATAAGATGATTCTTAATTTGGATTAAACTAGAGAAATATGACTACATTTTTTATGAGACATCGAATTCAAATTTGGTCTTTAAGAGTCTCAAAATCTAACCTTAAGTTGAAAAACTGGGATTGCTTCTGTGAAAATTTTCCACGACAAATTCCTTTCTTCGGCGCGGCAAACTCAAAGGATTTGGCTAGGATTCCTTTCGAGAAAAGTTCATCGCGGTGAACTTGTGAAAATTTCACGAGAATTCCTCTCTAGAGGAGTTCATCGTTAAGAACTTTTTCTACACTGAACATATTTCAGTATTTTGGGCATAACATCTTCTGTAGTTATCCAAATGGACTGATTCTTGATTTAAAGTAAACCAAAGACATAGGGCTACAAATTAAATGAAGGAATCAAATTCTGAATTGGACTATGAGGGTTTCAATTTTTGGGTGGAAGTTAAGTATAGGGTACTGTCTCAGAATAAAAGTAGTCCAAAAATATTTGGAGTATAACTTTCACATTACTGAATTGAATTGAGTGAACCATCGATGATGGTTACCTCATTGAGTTCGCAAAATTCACCAAAATTGCAACGTTTTCTTTTCAAGACCGAGAGACCACTCTAGCTACTGAAGAGGCTCTACCAGCCATGTAAATTGTGATTGGTAAGAGAAGTCATGGCTCAAAGGTCGGTTAGCTGGGATTTTTAGACAGATTAGTTAGATTGTACATATTTTCCTCATTCATGTAGTACTATTGTATTAGGTTTTTGATGATGTACATATG
>JANVCL010000004.1:1351656-1375966 GCA_026546855.1 Erythroxylum incrassatum | reverse complement strand
CCGGGGGGGGGGGGGAGGAGGGGGCCGGCGGAGGTCGGTTTATGCTTAGGGTAAGTTATAAAAATTGCAAATAGGTCCTTAACATTTTCAAATTTTATGGTACGAGGACATATCGACCGATACCGATCAGTATTAATGGGCGGTACCAAAGGAACAAATACCGTTCCGAATACCTATTCTTGAACTTGGGAGGATGAATAAAGAAATGTTAATTAATTGAAAAGACCCAAAAGCTAAACAAAGAAGAAAAGAAAGATTAAATCCAAAAATTGAGTTTTACTCAACTGTAATGAATCCCAACCCACCATTGTTGATATCACTAACTTGAATTTAATTCACCAGAAAATGAAGAGCACACACAGAGGGAGAGCTGACATGTCGTACATGAGAGGAGATCTTCTCACGAGAACCAGAAAGGGCTTGGCTAAGTCCGAGCCTATTTGGCTCAAAGCTATGGAACAGTGAGTCACTTTGTATCTTTTTCTACTTCTGCCTTCTGGATATAGGTTCTGCACATAGTTTTAGCTAATTATTGGGCTTAGTATTTGTGAAATAACGAAAAACTCATGAAATTCTAGGATTGTTCTAAGAGAATGGATTGGAATAAGAAAAGATTGTTCCTTTTGTGTAATTATAGTTGAAAGTTGCTTTCTCAACATTGTAAATACAGCCAGAAGGGTGAGGGAGGGAGGATCCTACGTGATAGAATCAATAGTATTTGCAACGGATGCAACCCAAGATCAGAAATATACATACAGGCAAACCAATCATAAGAATCGAAACAAGACAAACCTGTTGAAGCACAGAATCGGTAACTGATTTTCTTTCCACAAAATCTTCTTTCCGCAAATCTTCTTATCCTTACAGTCTTCTGTTGTGTAACCTTAATTGTTTCTGTAACCTTTGTTTCTGGGTGGGCAGAAAGAATAGATCATGTGTTTTCAAGAGAGTTTTTGTTTTCTCTCTATGTTTTCCAATAGATACCTCTTCAATAGGAAGAAAGGCATATATATATATATATATAGAACACTCTCCTTTCCACATAAGAAGTAATCGATAAGATCACACCGTTTATCACTCCGCGGTTTGTAATTCAAATTAACATATTTTTTCTATTTAATTTAAAATAATCTGTTGCTTATTTAAATTACAAATAACACATATGTGGTCCAAACAATTAAGGCAAGACAGGAATCGTAAGAAAAAATTAATAAGACTAAAATTTTAATAAGAATCTATATAGGACCAGTATATTCTTATTATAATTAATCACAAATTATTCCACTAAAAATTTATGATTGAACTCCGTATTAATTTTAACTTTCCACAACATAATAAATTATGTTCCCTATGTTAAGATTACAAATGCTTGTCAAACAAAATAAATTACTGACAATTATTTAAATAATAATTTTAGTCTTTAAGATTGTCGCTCAATTTATTTTATGTGTAGGATTAAAAATCCACCTGCAAGGTTTACATAATGAAACCTTATAAGCTTACTTAAAGTGCATCATCATTCTTTATACTGAGACATGGATTCCATCATTAATTAATATTTCACAAATACAAATTACTTTTTCCCAATTCACCGAATATTATTGTTTTGATAATTGAAACCCATTCTTTAATGGATTAAAGCACAAGACAATGTATATTTGCTCATATTAATTAAATCAAGATTAAGAACATAAATCTTATTTCTAATGCCCTCAATAATATGTTTTAATAGTCAGTATAAAACAACCATTCTCAACTTGGTCCAATTAGATACATACAAAATGTACTAACACATATTCATATTATGCAAATCTCCAATTGAATCCAATTAAATAATTGTTCAATGAAAATAACTATTACATTTGCATGGTTAATAGAATATATCTATCAATCTCCCACTTATACTCATAACCATGCATCTATTATTTTAACTCCCATTCTTTCACGTGACTATCAAAAGTGTTTGTTGGTAAGTTCTTTGTAAAAGGATCAGCTAGGTTGTTTTCTGATGCAATCTTCATCACCACTACATCACCCCTTTGAACTATAACTCGTATAAGGTGATACTTCCGCTCAATGTGTTTTGCCCTTTTATGGCTCCGTGGCTCCTTTGAGTTTGCAACCGCCCCACTATTGTCACAATAAAGTGTAATAGGCGATTGAACTGTTGGAACCATACCCAGATCCATTAGGAAGTTCCTAAGCCATACTGCTTCCTTGGCTGCCTCAGAGTCCGCCACATATTTAGCTCCCATGGTGGAGTTTGCAACACAAGTTTGCTTACTACTCCTCCAACTTATGGCCCCACCTCCCATGACAAAAACATTTCCTAAGGTAGATTTTCGAGAGTCCTTGTCAGACTGACAGTTTGAATCTATATAACCTATAGGTATAAGTTCATCTGACTGGTAAACCAACATATAATCTCCAGTTCTTTTTAAGTTCTTGATTATATGTTTGACTTCAGTCCAATGTTCTCGCCTAGGATTAGACAGAAATCTGCTAACCATGCCAATAGCAAAACAGATATCAGGTTTAGTGCACAACATTACATACATGAGGCTTCTTACTACAGAAGCATAAGGAACTGCCTTCATGCTCTCTATCTATTTAGATGTCTTAGGACATTGATCCTTAGATAGAGTGATTCCATATCTGAAAGGAAGAAAACCCTGCATATTGAAATGAACAAGAATAGTATCAATATAAAGTGCATGTGACAAACCAATCATCTTTTTCTTAAGATCTCGCATAAGCTTGATCCCAAGCATATGAGCAGCTTCTCCTACGTCCTTCATATCAAAACGCTCAGACAACCAGTCTTTGACAGAAGTCAGCATACCTACACAATTTCCTATAAGCAAAATATCATCCACATATAATACCAGAAACACTACCTTCTTACCATTCCACTTCTTATACACACAAGACTCATCATGACACTGATCAAAACCAAAAGTTTTGATCGACTGGTCAAAACAAGTATTCCAAGACCTAGATGCCTGTTTAAGTCCATAAATGGACCTATTCAATTTGCATAGCAAATGTTCTTGGCCATTGGCAATGAAACCCTTTGGTTGCTTCATATAGATGCATTCATCAAGACTGCCATTTAAGAAAGTTGTCTTGATATCCATTTGCCAAATTTCGTAATTCAAATAAGCTGTAATGGATAGAAGAGTTCTGATAGACTTAAGCATCTTATGTAAAGTGCAAATTGTGAAATAATTATTATTTGAATTGATGTGTTGCATGAATTAAGTGAATCATCGACGATGGTTACCTTATTGAGTTCACAAAACTCACCAAAATTGCAACGTTGTCATTTCAGGACCGAGAGACCACTCTAGCTACTGAGAGGCTCTACCAGCTATGTAAATTGTGATTGGCAAGAGAAGTCATAGCTCAAAGGTCGGTCAGATGAGATTTTTGGACAGATTAGTTAGAATGTACATATTTTCCTTATTCATGTAGTACTATTGTATTAAGTTTTTTATGATGTACATATGGAAATTGTTAAAAGACACAATGTAGATAATCGGGTTTTATAAAATGAAATGAGAAAAAAGTTGGTTTTTAAAATATTGTGAATTTCTTATGATGCTTTACAAGAGAAAAATGATATGATGCCATGTGAAGTGAATGTAGTGATCAAACGTAGCTTGCCCTTTATCGTAAGATATGTATCAGAATGACCTCCGAATATTTCGGTGTGTACTCTACGGTAAGGGAGCGCTACAGTAATTGTCTAAAGCTTTGAGAAGGGTCAGAAGACGTTTTATGTGCAATGTCGTATCTGTAATTAGGGTAAAACATCTCCCACCTTAGTCGTTTTTGTTCTACTATGTACTTAGTGCATTCTTTGTTGTTTTATCTCACGCAGGAGAGTCCCTCTATAAATGTACACTATTCTTATTTTCTCTTTAATGAATTTTTTAAATTCTATAAAAATATAGTTTGATCTAGTTGCTAGAAGACTACCCATTTGGACATAATAGCATCCAGACAATGTAGCCCAATTGCAGTTAAGCCTGTATATATAATGTATATATAATATAGAGCATAAAAATATGTAAGAAGTAATAACTCATATTTTGACCCATGTAATTCTCTAATATTCTCTTATTTTTATAAAAAAATTGTAGTCTTTAAGGACTTTACTTGATAAGAATGACTTAAAATAAAGTTATGCTTTTTTAATTTATGGTTGATAATTTAAATTCTAACTTATTATTTTTACATTTGATTTATTTGAATTAAACTTAATAAAATAATTTTATTTTATTTGGTATCTTAAAAAATTATGAATCAATATTTAATAACTAATTAGGTTAAATCTAAAATAAACATTTCAAATTTGATTTAATTTCATCACAAAACTTGATTTTAAAAATGAAACAAAATTCAAACCAAACCAAAATCATTATCGTCTCCATTTAAATCTAGCAAGAAATGTCAAGAAAAATGAAATCAGAATAAAAAAGATCAGACCTTCTATTCTTGATCTCAAAAGGTGAAATCGCCCATTCTAGGTGCCCTCACACCCCGACCCGATAAAGTTGTGAGGGGGTAAATCACAATCTGATCTCAGCCAGTTTCTCAGAAGGGTGAGCCAATGTCAGTACGCACAAAGAATCACCGCGTTGGATGAACTCCTACACTATTACTACCGGGACTCGAACCTGAAGCGTTGATCTCATCTTCTCTTTCAATAACCAACTTCTTCTATTCTTATTGTTACATTATGCATTTTTACGTAAACTTCACGTATAAGATTGAAATAGTAAATAAAATAGAGGATTTGACGTGATAAGAAAGACCCAAGAAAATCAATGCATGAGAGGAATAAAAAGTCAAAACTTAAGAGCCAATGTAAGTTTTCGTGAAACGCAAGGAAATGTGTATGCATCCCTCAAATCTCCCAGTTTTAACTGTACTTCTTTTTCTTTATAAAATGTCATGTGATCTAGACTTGGAGGCAGCGTTGTCAGACACTTATCCATTAGCCTTTTCTTTTCCATTTCCTCCTTTACGTTTCATCAAGTCGTCTGAAGTATAAATACATTACGTTTATGGCAAAAGCGAAGCCTTCCAATGCTACAAATGCTTAATTATATGTTTAGCTAGGATTTATTAATTATACAAAATAAAACGTAATATTATTATATCGTTTAAGAAGATGGGTTATAATAAAATGAAATAAAAAAATTTCATATTACATCTCATTTTATTATAAGCAGTAAAAATGAGAAATCTCGCAGTTTATAAAAAATGTAAAATGATAAATAACTTTTTGGTATATTATATTATAAATCATTCTTTTAAATAATATTTATTCATATTATATTATAAATTTTTCCATTTCTCTTATCTAACAATTTTCTAATATTATATTTATTTACTTTTCATTCAATTATATATCATTGTATTTATTTTATTAAAAATTTTATGTTCAATTAAACATAACCTAAGGTTATTAAACCTTTTATGGGTTTGTGTTACTTGTGATGAGGTTGTCCAGAGAAGGGAGAAAGGAACAACTTGTGGCCATTCCTTTTAAGTTAGCAAAGCAAAGAAATAAAAACAAAAGAAGGAGAGTGTAAGAGAACATGAAATAGATTAATCTTTTGGTATAAAAAACTGAAGTAAAGGTGAGTTTTTGAGTTGGAGTCACTTTACACTTCATGCGAGGAGTTAAGGGTGAGTTTGATATTGTTAGGTTTCACGTGGGATGGGAAGCATAAACTAAAGAAATTTTCTTTGACATGTTCCCTAAACCATTGGACTTAGGCATGGTAATAGGTCAAGTTCGTCACGATCCGACTTTTTTAAAAGATAGTTCGAACCTAAACTCGAAATCAAATATTTAATGTTCGTACGGTATTTATAACTTTTTCTTTTTTACCTGTGATAAATTGTGATATACTGTATTACTCGAAATAATTAGAATGAGAAATTAAATTGTTCGAACTGAATCTTCTATTAATTTGATGAATTCAAATTCAAATTGAAAATTAACAAATTTTAATTTAATATGTTAATTTTGAAGTTAATTGAATTGGGTCATACTCAAATTATCGTGCCTAATTAGACTTTAGCATTTCGCCTCTTCCCTTTCTTTAGATGCATGTTTACATTAGTTCATAAAATTAATGTATTTTAGATAAATTATTTAATAAAAGAATAATTAAATTTTGATTTGATTGATAGTTATTTTATAAATTCATATATGTATTATTTTGCATATATTAAATTATGTACTACTCCTTGGTGATTATACAAACCCCATATCTTGACTATAATGTCTCAATCAAAATGTCATTTTAAAAAGAAAAGAAGATGAAGGCTCAACTTCTTCCGGTTTAATTAGTCCAAGTTGGTTGAAATGGAGTTGTTTAAGCCAATATAATGTACTCCTCTCTTTGTTGTCTTTGACCTTAAGTGCTCTAGTTCTTTAATAAACGAGGTGCATTGTTAAATGATTGGGGTTCTTATTAAATGATAGGCACTCAACAGTGAGGGGCTTGTTCACGCTTTGAAACAATTAGACATGTGATTAACCTCTAATTTAGTGCCTGTTTGATGGATTTTTAGAGGTTAATAAGTACTTTTTTTATCACAAAAGTCTTAAAAAATGCATATTTAATTGTAAAAAACTTTATTTAATAGATATGACTTTTTTGACAGCCAAAATATAACCTTTTAGAAGCTCAAATTTAGAGCTTATCAAAAATTTAGAGCTTATCAGATGGCTTTTTTCGGATAGATTTTTCAGATCAATTAATGAGCCTATTTTTAAGTCCTTTTTATCTTTATGTTTTACACATAATTTTCACAATACTCACAAACTCATCTTTACGTTTATCTTGCAAATCCGTCTTCTCTATTACAATAAAATGCACAATTTATTATGTATTTAACTATTTACTCAACTTGAATATTTATTATGAGATTTATATAATATTATTTGAATTTTTTACATGTTTTAATATTTATTTTTTATATTAGTTTTACTTATGTTATAATTCATATAAAAGATTTAATTAGATATAATTTTATTTATGTTTCATATGGTTTCAATCCTTTACTTTTAACTGGATCCCGAGTCATGTAAATATAGTAACTCACTTGTTATCTCAATCAGCTACTAGTTTTCCCAATAGGCTTGGTTGAGACATGACGCCTCTGTTCTTAATAGACACTTTAATGTGTGATGCAGCTTTATCTTAATATATTCGACCAATTTTTTTCATAATAATAATAATTAATATATTGTATTTTGCATAGTATTTAATATACTTTAAATAATATTTATATGCATAACTAAATTTTATTATAAAATAAAATATATTTAAAATTAAAAATATTTTTTATTTTTGTATTACTAAACAATATACGGTATAAAGCTATTTCAAAAACTCTTTTTTATATCTATTGGGTATTATATATTCTTTAATAAGCTTTTATTGTAAAATTATTGTTTACTTTTATAATATTTGCGGCTATTATATAAAATGATCAAAATTAAAAAATTTTAAATTTTGATATAACGTTATTTTAAAGTATAAATAGACAAAACATTAATATCTTATAATGAAATGACTTAATTATTCTGATTAATAGGATAACTACATAACATTATAAAAAGCAAATTATATAAAATTTAAATAAAAGATATCAAACTACTCTTGAATTTAATTTAAAAAAAAAGCTCTGTAAATATTATCTTTTTTTGTGATAATATTTACTGTCACCCAACAGTCAATAAAGACGACTTGGACCAATAAATTGAATTTTATTTTGATTTTGTATTAATCACAGCCGTTTATAAGTAACTGGGGCAAAAGAATCTCAGCCGTTGATACTGTCTCGATATTTTCAAAACCCTTTCTCGTTATCTCGTGTCGTCAGATTCAGTTTCGAAATCCAGGCCAACAGTGCCTGTTTATAGAAGATTACCGAAATGTCCCTAAGATTTACCAGTCCTGAACAAGCCAAAGTGAACTGCAACAAGCTGAGGACCAGTGAGGGTATTATGGGAATCGCGAGCGAGAATACAAAAACATTCTGACCAAGATCACCTTTTTTCTGTTTCGTTGGTCTTTGTAAAAAAAAACAATTAACAAAAAAAACTTGAATCTCACGCGCTACCTTAGCGCGTAGTTCATCCATGCCAAATTAAGCAAAAAGATAATTTTATTGTAAAAAAAATTCAACTTGTCCATTAATATAAATATGTACAAAATGCACATTTTTATAATTATATTCATCTAAAAACAGTAATTACTATTTTAAATTGTTAATTTTCAAAACGTTTATTTTTATTAATTTTTCATCAAATTACTTAACAAATATTACACAAATTGATTATTACTTATATATTTTTCAATTAATTATATCATAGCTCAATTTAATAAAATCAAAAAGTCAATGTATCCGATATACAAAATTTCTAATTTTGTTGGAATATGAAAAGAGTTATAATATACGCAACCTTTTTTTTTATATTTTATAAATAAGTTATTTCCGTTACTTGAATCGTAGATTTTATAGTTACAAATGAGTAACTTTATTAATTACTTTAAGCCTCAATTTAATATATTAAATAATTAAAATTGGTTTAAATTTTATTTTAATACATATATTATTTTATCATATTAAGTTTTTAATAAAGATTATATGATATAACTATATTAAAGTAGGTATATGAATAATATCACAATTTAAATATTTCAACAAATTTCCCACGCGCAGCCTTTTTGGTGCGTGGAAAATGGCGGGTAAAAGAAACACAAGGTGGGAGATAAAAATACGTATACGGACAAAATAAAATAAAAAAAACCATAATAAAAATAAGAATAGATAAAAAGCTCAGGGAGAGAGAGAGAGGAGAGAGAGAGAGAGGGAACTTCACCACTTTTTTATGTTGCACGCATCCATAGCAGAAAACAGAAGGAAGACAAAGTAGTACAAACGCCAAAAGAAGAAGTAAAAGAGAGAAGAGAAGAGAGGAGGAGAGGAGAGGAGAGGAGGGTAGAGAAAATATAGAGAAACAAAGAAAAAATTCAACCAAAGGGTAGCCTTAGGAGTTAGGACCAAGAAGATAGAAGATGGTGTCTGAAATTGTATGGTTTTGGGAGGAAGGAAGAAGAAGCAGCTGAAAGGTGTGTGAGTGTGATTAAAGAGAAAAGAAATGGGTTTTCTTACAAACTCTTCTTGCATTCAACTAAAGCTGTCCTCTTTCTTACACAATTCTTGATTTTTTGTTTTGTCTCTTGTCCGAAGAAGGGACCAATAAGGTTTAAGGTTCTTGTGTTGGGTCTCTTATTACAAAACTAACAATTTTTTTTTTCTTGGGGTCTTTTTTTGGTGAAACTGGAAAGCTCTCTTGGGGCTTTTAGTTGTGGATCTTAAGAGATTTCAGATTCTATGAAGGCCATGCCCCTAACCTTTGAGGGTTTTCAAGGGAACGGGTTGTTGGAGTTCTCTTCTTCTTCATTTTTAGATTCTTTACTTCAAGAACGAACTCAGGAAGAGCAACAGAGGTTTGAACAGAAGTGGCAGAGCAACATTAACAAAATCAAAGGAAGTAGTTGTTTTGTGGGCAGTGAGCCCACATCTGTGCTTGAAGCGATAAGAAGTCCGAGCTCTCCAACCTCCTCTTCAACCCTGTCTTCTTTCCAAGGAAGCGGTAACGGCGGCGGCGGCGGCGCCTCTACCGACACCATCACCACCACAACTAAACCTAACGGCCTGGCAACTGCAGCGTTCTCCGGCAACAACAATAGCCACCCTTCTTCTGTAGATATCAGTGCGGAAAAATGTGTGCAACTTGGAATGGAAGATTGGGAGAGTGTGTTGTCTGGGTCTCCTAGTCAAGAACAGTCGATTTTGAGGTTAATTATGGGGGATAATGAAGACCCATCTCTGGGATTCAACAAGTTGTTACCAAGTGGAGGTGGGCCTGAAGATGTGGAGTTTAACACTGGTTTTGGGGTTGTGGATCAAGTTTTTGGATTTGAAACGATGAATAATGCAAACTTGGTTAGCAACATTCATGACCCTTCAACACTTCAAGGACCATCTTCTGAGTTCCCTCTTCTTAGCAACAATCCGAGGATTGGTTCGTTAATAAGCCATCAAATTTCGAATCCGGATGTTCCTGTTTCAACTAACAGTCTTTTACCTGTTACGTTCCAGCAACCACAACAAGGAATTGAAGCTAATGAGGAGAAGCCACAGATTCTGAATCCATCTGTGATAATCAACCAAAACCAACACCAGTTTGGACAAAACCCTGCAATGTTCTTGCCATTGTCCTATTCGCAATTGCAAGAGCATAACCATCTTTTGTCGGCTCAGCCACCACCCAAGAGGCATAATCCAGGACCTAACTCTCAGGTCCAAAAGGTGCCATTTTCTGATCTGAAGGCAGAGTTGTTTGTTCGGAGACAGAACCAACATCACCAACAGCAGAATCAGCTCCAAATGTTTCAACAGCAGAGGCCAGGAGGGGTAACTTCTACAAAGCAGAAACTAATGAGTGATGAATTGGCAATCCAACAGCTTCAGCAGGCGATAATAAACCCAATATGCCAAGCTGCAGAGCTGATCGAAACCGGGAATCTGATATTCGCGCAAGGGATATTGGCGCGGCTCAATCACCAGCTCTCTCTTCCAATTGGTAAGCCTTATCATAGGGTTGCCTTTTACTTCAAAGAGGCCTTGCAGTTACTTCTACACACCACCAACAACAGCAACAATGCAATGTTGTCATCCCCTTGTAGTCTTATTTTCAAGATTGGGGCATATAAATCATTCTCTGAAATCTCACCAATCCTTCAGTTTGCCAATTTTACTTGTAACCAGACGCTGCTTGAGGCTTTTGAAGGTTTTGATAGGATTCACATTGTAGATTTTGATATTGGCTATGGTGGACAATGGGCTTCTTTGATGCAAGAATTGTCTATGAGGAGTGGAGGTGCTCCTTCTCTAAAGATTACTGCTTTTGCTTCTCCTTCTTCACATAGTGATCTCGAGCTTGGTTTCACTCGAGAAAACCTTAGAATCTTTGCTGGTGAAATCAACATGCCGTTTGAGCTTGAAGTTTTTGGTCTTGAGTCTTTGAATTCTGGTTCTTGGCCATGGCCAATTCGTATGTTGGAGAAAGAAGTTGTTGCAGTGAATCTTCCAATTGGGTCCTTCTCAAGCTACCCATTGATCCTCCCTTTGGTGCTTCGGTTTGTAAAGCAGCTCTCCCCTAAAGTTGTGGTGTCTTTGGACAGAGGTTGTGAGCGAACTGACCTCTCATTTGCTCATCAGGTAAATCAAGCTATTCAGTCATATTCTAGCTTGCTTGAATCACTGGATGCTGTGAATGTGAACCTAGATGCAATGCAAAAGATTGAGAGGTTCTTGGTCCAACCAGGCATTGAAAAAATGGTACTGGGTCGCCATAGTTGTCCTGATAGGACTTCACCATGGAAGAGTTTGTTTCTGCAGTCTGGATTCACTCCATTAACATTCAGTAACTTTGCTGAATCACAAGCAGATTGCTTAGTGCAGCGAGCCCCGGTTAAGGGGTTCCATGTTGAAAAGAAACAAGCTTCACTTGTTCTTTGCTGGCAACGAAAGGAGCTCATTTCAGCTTCAGCTTGGAGGTGCTGAGAAATGGCAAATTAGGATTGTTTCTGACAATCGGTTTCACTCATCAATCTTTGTTGCCAAAAGCTGCCTCGGATCTTACGCAGTTTA
This sequence comes from Erythroxylum incrassatum, assembly GCA_026546855.1. Lineage (NCBI taxonomy): Eukaryota > Viridiplantae > Streptophyta > Magnoliopsida > Malpighiales > Erythroxylaceae > Erythroxylum > Erythroxylum incrassatum. The sequence continues at coordinate 1,364,212 of JANVCL010000004.1, read as the reverse complement.
ATTCCTGATCCCTTTGATGTCTGTATTTCCTCTCTCCTATGTTAATTATGTGCTTTAGGCATATTATTCCTAATCAAGAATCTGAACATTTTAGTAGCTGGATGGATTTGAATTCTTTGTTCTCTTAATTCTGGATATTGTGCACAAACACTTGTAGTGCTATACTTATCGTGTGCTGTAGGATTATCTTTCATATTAAGAAAGAACGTTTTAGTACACCAGTTGATGGATTGGATCAACTTTTGTAATGCTTTTCATAATCAACTTGATCAGTGTTTGTTGTGCACTTTCATAAGAAGGTAAAAACATGACTTAACCATTCAAAATTCCGCCTTTCTCTGCATTAATTCCTTAGTTCATTATCCCAAATTCATATTCCTTGATAACCCCATCTCTGGCTAGTCTTCCATATATAAGTTATGACAGAAGCATTAAGAAACAGAAGCAGTGTCTGTTTCCAGGTCATTAGGCTATATTCTATTCAATGGAGGCATGTTTCAGAAACCATTTAAAGACCTTCTCCAATGTTTTAAGAACGTTGGGCTGTTTTTGTGGTTGGGACAAAAGGCAATCAAACAGGATGTGAACAAGAACAACCAATGCTTGATCCATGTGCTTCCAAATATACCAAAAAGAACAGCTTTGAAATTTGTAACGGTGTAGAATGATGTAAGAAGATCATGACACTTGAGGATCGTAATCATAGATTCATGAAGATTTAAGGTCTAAGTACACTCAAATTGATGCATTAATTAGAAAATTTAGCTTATACTATATAGTCTTAACGCATCGATTGGACCGCCCTTTATTTATTTTTATAATCCTATGCCAAATTGGCCATTATTTTTCTAATACCTTCGTAGTAGTTTTCTAAACCTAAAGTTGATACTATGTTTAATTGGTCCCTTTTCTTTACAAGCTTTCCTCATGAAATCACATGGGTCTTGCATGATTGGTCACTTGGAGGGATTATTTTAAGTTCCTTGCATTTGGAGTTAAGGGGAAGGAGAAGACAATTTGAGCTTTTATGATTTTTTAAGTTGTCGGAGAATTAGTTATTATTGTTAGAAAGCTAAAAACGTCGGCGCTTTAGAGAAGAAAGACAGTGAGTGACGACAACTTCATAATTAAGGTAATTACAAGGACAATTAAGTTCTAATAATAATGATTTGTAATAAACTAATGTAGTAATTAAGGGTACCTCTCAGACCTACTTCGTGGTCCATTGTTGAGAGTGTGAAAGGGAAGTTGCATTGTGGTGGTCCAATATGGTAACCACTTCTCTAGATAAAGATTGACGCTGGAAAGCTTGATTGAGATTAATTAAATTAAATTTATATTAATAATTTAAAATAATTATAATTATAATTAAATATACTTTAATTTTAATTAGTTCAATTTAAATTAAAATTGAGATGACTTATGATATTAATGATATTTAATTAGTTTATGTATAATATTTACGCTGTGTGTTTAGTTATTAATTCTTAATTAAAATCTAAGAATTTTTAAAAAAAGTATTTTTGCGAGAATTTTAACAGTTATAAATTATTTTAAATTTTTTAAACTGTAGGAAAATTTATATCTTTTACTATTTATTTATTTTTTGATTTAGCATTAGAGTTAGTCACCTATTTTTTAATTTAACATAGAAAAATAACTTTATTTTTATATTAATCAAATAGTCAATTGAATTTATAAAATTTTATCTAATTAATTAGGTTGAATTTGATTTTAAGTATTAAGGATTAAACTCTCATAACAAAATTAGCATATCTAATAAAGTTCAAATTGGTTCACCAATTGAGTTATTTGTGAGTATTGATGTATTAAATATTTTTCTTTGAAAATTTAATTTTTAATATTACTTCAATTCATTAATAAGATTTTAACAAAGGTCTTGGGAGGATCTTTGATATGCATAGCTTCTCTTTATATTTTTACAAAGAAACTGTTTCTGTGATTTGAATCTGTGACCTTCTTATCACAAAGGAAAACTTTTATCAATTATTTTCGAGATTGTCCCTCGTTTTTTCAAATTGAAATATTTATTTGAAAATAAAGTAATTGTGCTAAATCAAGGCTTGAAGATATTTAAATTATTTAATAAAATAAATATATAAAATTTGGTTAGAAAATTTTTTTAAAAACAAATAATAGTTCTTCTACATGATGGGGGGTTTCCTAAGGTATGTGAAGCGCATGGAGCAAATGTGTAGAGGCGATCATCATCGACACGTGGCTCATTGTGACAGCAGAAAAGGGGAAGTGGGGTCCCACGATGCACTTCTTTGAGAAACTCTGGCTACAGTGTACCAAACAACGATCCGACGATTGTGACTTGTTGTCTCATGTGTTGCTATAGGTGGAGACAATGACCCAGAAAGTGACCAGTGGACAGATACACATAACACATTTGGGTCCCATCCATTGTAGAGGGAAGGAATGGTCGCAATCCTAGTGGTTCCACTTGTACGGTCAGGATGCACGATCAAGATTGATAATGGGAATGCGAATCACAGTCGATTTGAAACCCAACCTAACCTAATCTCGATCTAAACCCCAAGAGTCAAGTCCAATTAACCCATTTGACCCGAGGATTAGTTTGAACCGCTCGTAATTTTTAATTCAAATAATATTATGTTAAGTTTAAATTTTAAACATATTATTTTAAATTATAATCTAAAAAATTATCATTATTTAAAAAAATCTTCAAAATAATGTGGTGTCGGATGAAATAGGTTCAAATTCAAACTCGAGCCACGAACTTAAATGGTTCGACCCGACAACTGATGATGAAAGTAATATTTTAAAAATGAAATAGAAAATTAAATGAGATGGTTAAAAGTTTAAAAATTTTAGTATAACTTTATAAATTAATATAAATAACAATTATATAAATTTGAAGAACTTAAAATAAGATTAAAAGGTGAGAATGTACTTAATTAAAAGATAAAAATTTGATTAAGAAATAAGACTGTTAAATGAAAATTAATTAATTAATTCTAATTTATAAAAATTAGTTAGTTATTTTTTATTTTTAATAGTTAAGATAAATTAAAATTTATAATTATGGTTTGATTTTTTAATCAATAGTACCCTATATCATAGACAATGGTATCCCCTAGTGAAATGTCAAAATCATGCAATTCTGACCGTCCGATCATTGCTGTTATGGGATGAATTACACAGCGATTGGTCAAAAGTTAGGTGACACAACGTATGATTGAATGCTTTTGAGTACGTTAATTGCTTGCTTTTGTTTGGTACTTTCCTTTTGTTTGCTTGTTAGGTTCCGTACAAATTTGCAATTTTCTTTTCAAACAATAGTGCTTAGTGTTAGCCTTCTCTTCATTAATTTGCAATTTCACCATAAATTATTATTTTTTTATCTTCTATGATGTGATTATGTGTATCTAATTTGATTTTTAAACGATTAATTTATATATTAGTTGACATAAATATAAAATTTAAACAAAAATTTCAAATATAACAAAATAACTAATTTCGCGTTAATAATAATTCAATTGATGAAATAAATTTTCTTAATTTAAAATAATTATAAGTTTAAATAATAACAATAAATAGATTATAATTTACTTTTTTAATAATAGACTTTAAGTGAAAATACATTAAAATTTATAAATATAAATATGTTTGAAATAAAAAATCTTATTTTATACTCTTGCTTTATATTATTATAACAAAATTACAGGTACTTATTAGTCTCACCCTACTAAGGGATGATCGAGTTAGTGGAATGAGAGACATGAGGTTAAGAGGTTATGTGTTCAAATTATCTTACTTACGTTTGCTCGATCGAACTTGTCACACAAAACTTACCTAATACGAAGTATCTAGTTGGTGGTGTAATTTACAAATTATTGCATTAATCTGAAGATTTACTCGGTATGCATCTAAATAATAGTTATTACGGTTCCTTTAGTTTTGTAAAAAAAAAAAGTGTCACTTCTTTTTTATTTTCTGACATGAAGAGGACAATTCTCAATTCCACAATCACTAAACAGTCTTAGTCTATTGAAGAGTAACGTAGAGTCACTTTCATGCTCGAGGAATGTCTTTTGTATTAGAAGCACCCAAAAAAGCTCACATTCCAATCCACATAACTAATGCATCAAGTTTGATTTAAAGATTAAAAAAGATGCAATTTTTTTAAATAATTATCAAAATATTTAATAGAATTTTAATAAAAAAGTTAGATAAAATGGAGAAATTTTTAATAAAATAATTAAATTTATTTTATTGTAAATATTTCCATCTTTTACCTAACTTTTCGGATAAATGTTCGAGTTGATTAATTTTTGGAATGAATTTCGAGCTGAAAAAAAGGACATCCTTGCTAGCTAGTTCAAAAATCTTGAATTTGGTAACTATTTTTTATGCTTATTAAAGATAAAGTAACGTATTATTAGATTTTTCTAAATTTCATAATTTAGCAAAATTTTTATTAAATTATAGTTGTTTTTGTGACCACCGGAAAGATGAAAGGGAAAGATCATAAGCAAGCAAATGAGTAGTGATGTTTGGTTGCTTTTAGTCACTTCAATAAGCTGAAAGCAGATTCTGTGAGAAAGCAGAGCAGAGGCAGAGGCAGAGGCAGAACAGAGCACCAACATGCAATTGCAGCATCATCCAGATATGGAAGCCCATAAAAGCAGAGAACACCTTTTTGAAGCTCTAAAGAAAATGGAAAGTGTAATGATAAAAACAACTTTATATTAAGGAATTTGGATGAGTTAAGGCACTTTTGTCTTAAAGAAGCCCTCCTAGGAGTAAGGATTTCAGTTAAATTTCAAGAGATGAAGATACGTATATATGCTCAAAAGAGTTTCAAAGCGTGTGCCACCTTTTGTCATCTTCTTCTTCTTCTTCCGAGTTCAATGAACTTGTATCAAGTGCCTCACTCACTAATTATATACATAATCTTTTCATTAAAATGACCTTAAAAGTCTCATTTTCCAAGTTGGAAGGTTGATTTTCATTAATATTAGAATTACAAATACCAGTCGAATTAATCTCGTCACCTTTTTGTTTAGGATTTAAGGAAACCTCGTAGGCGAGTCAAGTGAGAACACATTTTCGAGGACTCAACTAGCACACCACCTTACAGGCGAGCCAAGCAGGTATACCTCATCATTAAGGGCTCAACTAGTTCTCCACCTACAGGTAAAACCCTGATTGTCCCAGGCTCTTGCAAGAGGAGCCAGCATGGAATCAAACTTGAGACCTAACCAAAACTAAACTCCGCTTTCAACCATCGAGCTATACCTCTTAAGGGCTAATCCTGCCACTTGATTATGAATTATTGGTTTATCGAGTAATATACCCGAAATATGTAATTTAAACTTAATAATTTATCTAATTAACTTGTAAAAGATAACTTAAAGCTTACTTAAAGCAAAGAAGGCAAATGGGTTATCAAATAATTCCTTACACACATATATTCCTCTTGCTAAGACAAGCTTTACTGTTCTGTTCAAAATACTATTTTGGATGTGATGGTTCCAGAAATCAAAATCTTAGGCAATGAGTCAAACGTATTTATTCCATACTTTAATTAGGTACACCGAAACATCGATATTATTAGGCAATCTTGATGTTATAAGCACACAATGTTCCTTTTTATAATATCATCTAACCCTTAATATTTTTTTAATAATTCGAAACTCACTTACCTCGGAAACAGTAGAACATGAAGTGTCTGTTTAGTTAAGCTTATTACAAACGAGATTTTATTAGCAGAGTTTTTTTTTTAAAATAAATTTTCTAAAAAGTCAGTTGATTGTTTAACTGTCATTTAAAAAAAAACTGTTTTGAAAGAGATTTATATAGTAGATTGTTTGACAACATAAAAATAAAAAGTACTTTTAATTTTAACTATACTTTATTTTGTAATAAGAATTATTTATGCATATAAATATTATTTAAAATATATTAAACAATATGCGAAGTAAAATTCATTAATTATTATATAATTTTAAACTATATGAAACATAAATGAAAATATATATAACCAAATCTTTTATATGGATTATAATATAAGTAAAACTAATGTCAAAAATAAATATTAAAACACATAAAAATCCAAATAATATTATATAACTCTCAAAATAAACATGAAGATGGGTTTGTGAGTATTATGAGAATTATGTGTAAAACATAAGGGTAAAAAATATTCAAAAATAAACTCATTAATTAATCTGAAAAATCTACCTAAAAAATCGCTTTTTTGAGAAGCTCTAAATTTGAGCTTCTTAAAAAGCTGTATTTTAGCTACCAAAAAAGCTATATCTATTAAATAAGTGCTTTTTTATTTTACAGTCAAACACTTATTTTTTTTAAAATGACTTTTGTGATGGAGAAAAGTGTTTATTGACCTTCCAAAAGCCCATCCAAACAGGCACTTAATTAGGAACTATTGCTACATTATAACCTTTCCAATCTTAAAATGACATTATTCTAAATAAGATAAACCTTAATTAAGATTTACTTCTAAATAAATATCCTTGTCTCCATGAACTCAAATATCAACTCATGCATAGAATAATAGATATCTTATACTTCTCAAGTCTCTAATATCTTAAATACTAAACATCTTTATTACATTATATATGTACTTGGATTCAGATTAGATGAACAACTTTCATTATATCTTTATAGATCTAATTCCCAGAGTCAAGTTGTTACCTTTTCTTATCCAATAAGAGTTGTTCTTGGACAATTATTTATTTAACAATTGAAAATTAGAATTGTTGTTATCTATGAGCAATATGTCTCTACATACTCCCACTAAAAAGGAAAACCATACTCCCATTAACCTTATTGTAGACATAATAAATTCACAATCATCTTCAAACCAAACTCTTTTAATTCATCATGAAAGTGAATCTTTCATCGTCTCGTATTTTTCAACTATACATCAAATGTATCAACAAAGGCACTAGTTCTAGATTGATGTACTGTCATAAGATTTGAACTTTTCAAATTTCATCTTATTCCCACTAGTTATCTTAAGAATCATTCTCCTATAAGTATTTATTGAAACAAACAGTTTGTTCAATAAGTCTGTAAGATTATATCCAACCTTTTGGATTACTCATAACCTTTTATTATCTAATTTAGCTCTAAACTAAAAGGATAATATATGCTTCAGGTAAGCACCACATCCTTAAATCACTAACTTTGACTCTTTCAAAGACTTAGTGCTTCATATCTAATATGAAATCTTGCTAATTGATTCAATTGTAACTGTTAAGGATAAGTCATTATAATAGGCATTTCTATAGAAGAAATAATATTACATCCTACAATATTTCATTTTGTATTTTCCTCCTTATATGAACTCATACTCTTATGAATTCAGTTATGAAGGTATTCACTAGAAAATCTCATTCCCTATAGATAACTAAAAATTTAAAACTCACCATAACGATTTCATCGAAGTGTTTCAACATTCTCAATGCTTAATTTCTACTTAGATTTAAATAATTTGAACTTTTAAAATTTTAAATCAACATTTCATTTAATACATATGACTATATCACATAAAGTCATTAGTAATATAATGAAATATATGTATTATCCTTTTATGAATTGTTATTCCATCTAGTACATCACATGTATAAATTTAAAAACTCAATATCATCATCATCCTTTCACCAAAGGTTGATTTGATTATTCTCCATCTTTACAAGTTTCACAAGTTCCATATGATTCATAATCAAAAGGATACACATATCCTTGAATGTAACTTTATGATTCTTGTTATGTTGATTTAACCAACAGGACGTAAAAGGATAGTCTTGGTTATCTAACTTTGTATTCTGGCCATTTATGTTAAGCATATGTCTCCTTTGATCCAGCATATACAAACTATTTGCATAAACTTGGATCAACTAATTTGACTCAACAATCTATTTCTTATCATGCTTTAAACATTATAATAATGGTGAATACAAATTCAGTATCAAATACTCATAAGCATGAGCTAGAAATACATAAGATCATTATCATATCTCGTATAGGCAAGAAAATTCATGCAATCATTTTTCTTCTTATGAAAACTATTATCATACTATAGCAAAACCTTTAATTGTAGTCCTTTATTATGCTTTTAGTAGGTTAAATTACGTGGAACAATTCCAATAAGGTACTATACCTTTCAACTCTATTTTGTGCAACCTCTTACATCTTGCTATCATGGTGTTGACATATATCTTACATGTTGTTGTCAAAGTTTATGAGACATTTAGTCAACTCAAAATGTTAATATATTTTGTCATCCATATGATTTTTACATATCTCTAATACTTTAACACCAAATTCTCAACACGGATTACAACAAAATTGCATAATGGGCATACAATTTTTTTAAAATTTGAGAACTCTTCTTAAACATAACCTATATCTAGGAAATTGGGTTCACTAACTTAGTATCAACTATACTAAACAAGGTAAATTCCACTCAAAACAAAACATAAATGTAAGAAAAACCATGTAATTAATTATATGCCATGACTACCAAATAAGATTAGAACTTTAATCATATATTTGGTTACTCTCACTATTTTATTCGAAATAATAGCCCTCACTACTATTCGAAAAGATGACTCTAATCTTTCTAGTGAGCTAGGATCCCATTTAAATTTAATTGATCTTGAGTTTGCTCAACAAACCAACTAAGCTTAAATTAGGTAGATAACAATTTTATCAATCACATATCATCTGACTCCTAGATCTGTTAGGTGACAACTTCTGTTAAAACATATCTTATATGTTATTCCTAACCCTGCCTCAAAATTCATGTGATCATGAGTTTGCTCATCCGAATCTCACAAATTTAGTTAAGTAGAACCCACTATTATAAGACTAAACATGTTCAGGTTAAAGTGGCCTTGAGTTTGCTCTACAATAAACAGAATTATGGTTTATTCTTATAACAATGGAAAACAACAATCACGTTCTCAACGTGTACTTAATATTTTAATGAGGGATTTTTAATTTTATTCATCTTATGAATCACAAAATTGCATGTAAAATATCACTCATATAAAACATCCAATTTATTATGCATCCTATATATATCATGTAAATAAAGTATGCATCTAATGCACTATGATAAGCTCTTATCTTGATATATTATTTGATATTATCTCCTTTGTTTTGGATTTGTTTTGATGCTTAAATATGAAAATTAATGTTTTTTTGGTTTAGGAGACAAACAATAGAGATTGCATCAAATCGAGACTCTATTGATGATAATCATGAATTTTAGATGAAGTGAAGAGATTGCTGCAATGGATAAGACTGATCATTTAAAGAGTTGAAGTTTGACTGGAAGACTTCGCCCTATCCTTATCATGTATAAATTTAAACTTGTTTTAGATAGACATCTTTACAAGTTAGAGTTAGATTAGGAATATATTAGAAAACCTTATAAAAAGGATGTCCTTTATGATAGAAAAAGGTTCTCTCTTCTTACATTTTTAGCAATTCTTTATCTTTCTTCTATTTTCGTTGTTGGAGCAAAAGTCATGTGTGGCTAAACTCATCATTTTGATTCAAGGAGATTTGATATTCTAATTGTAACTTTGTGAGGTTTTGTGTTCCAAACTTTTAGTCACGTTTTAATTCAAGTATTTTCTTGTTTTGAGTTCCCATATTTCATAAATGATTAATATTCGATTAATCTAACAGTTTAATTTAATATTGATTATTCTATCGCTATCTAAGAATTCAATGATCTGTAATTGTCATGAAGGATTGGTACAAGTAACAAATAGGTTATTTATGAATTTCCATATTTAACTTATGATAAACAAGAAAACTAAACTGAATAATTGCAGCTATCTCAATTAATTAGTTTAGGATTTAGTGCTTTTCACGAAGCTTATTGCTATCATTTATTTGATATGGAATATTATCACACCTAGTTAGTGGATGATAAGTTTTGTTTGGATGTTGGATATGAATCAATTAATTTAGAAAATTTTGAGACTTGTTACGACTATCCTAATGTATTTCAGACTAACTACTTGAACCGTAAAAATATTCTTTTTAGACTAATGATCAACGTTACAATTAATGGGATCTTTCCCTTGAATCAGAATTTGGTAATTTTGACTTTTTATTTTTAAATTCAGTTGATTTAATTTGTTTTAATATTAATTTTAGTTAAACAATTATTTAATCAAACCCCCATTTTCTTTTATTAATTGAAATTAAGAAGCTAATGTTTAGTTCTCTAGATATTCGACCTGATTTCAAGACTAATACAAAATTTTGGAGAATCAAAATTATTTTGGGCGCTTTAACAACCTGACCACACTCATAATCAAATTATATGCATAAAATATCAAGCTTTGACCATCATAGTCTAAAACAATATTTCCAACTACTTGAAAAATTACATTAGATTAAACTCATTGATTCCTAATTAAACTAAATTCCTATTCCAAATAGAAATTTATTTTGATTTGAGAACAATTTTCAAATCCAATAGGAAATTATTTCCAATTATCTTTAACAAAATTAATTGAAAACAATTTTTAGTAAATTATGTTACTTACTTATTATAATTTAGAAAGCTCCTTTTTCAAAATTTCATAATTAATAAATTCTAATCCAATTAGAAAACTATTTCTAATCTAATTAGAAATTACTATTTCTAATCTCATTAGAATTTTTTTTCCTTAATTAGAAAACTATTTTATAATATTAAAGGAAACTACTTTCAAAATTAAATAAAAAACTTTTAAATTTAATTAAGAAATTCATTATATTATTTATTTAGAGATTGATTTCTTAACTAATTAGAAAAATTTTCCTTAATAAATTAGGAAACTATTTTCAAAATATTAAAGAAGACTTTTTTCTTAATTAACAAATGAAAACACTTTAAAAAATTTAATGAAGAAAATACTTTTTCTAAAAAATCAAGAAATTTATTATTCATAAATAAAGAAACAATTTCTAAATACATTGTATAATGATTCTTTAGACAAATAAAATCATAAATTTAAGTTTTTCTCAATCAAATTGAAATAAATAAATATAATTAAGAAACAATTTTCTTAATTACTTAATAAAATACTTTCCTTAATCTTAAGGAGTCAAAGTAATTAATTTCAATCTAAATGAAACTAATTAATTCTAATTTTGGAAACTATTTTTCCAAAATTAATTAGGAATCAATGTAATTATTAATCTTAATCATAGTAAAAAAATAATTATTTTAACTTTTGAAATTAAGATCTCATCTTTAATTAATATAATCTCATTATATTTATAATTTCTAACATAATCCAATTATGAAAGAAATCATTTAAAACCTTGGCTTGATTCTAATTACTGACTTCTAATTTAATTTAATAATTTAACTATTGAAAAATTAGACTAAATTCCAAAATATTCCTAATAAAAATTTCCTTTGAAAACAATTTTCAAAATTTGAAAAAAACATTTTTTCAATTTTATTAGGAGTATAAATTAATTTAATCTTCATAATTGGAATTAAGTTTTTAAAACATAAAAATTAAATAAAATAAGTAAGGAAGTGCACGCGCCACAGAGCCTGAGGTGCTGATTATGTCGGCGTGTGAATTGCACGCCCCCAAGGTCAATAGGAGCTTTAACTAGCACATGCAATTTGCTTAGACATGCCCCCAAGACCGTCTGCCCGTGACTCACACACGCCCATCATCTTCTCCAAAAACTACCCACGTTTCTGCATCTACCTCTCATGCTTCCCACATTTGTTTAACCACCTCTCTCTATTGCTCCAACTTTTCCAAACAGGTGCTCCCACTGACGGAGACAGCACCACTGAGCCCCCAAAATTTTTTTAAAAAAATATTTTTTTAATTTTTAATTAATATTATATACACATATATTAATATATATAGAAATAAACCAAGCAAAAGTCCAAATCCAAAACCAAGAAACCCCATCGAAGTATTAAAAAATCCCATCTTTTCCCTTCAAAGAACACTTAATGGCAGGAACATGGCATGAACATACAGGAACTGGTAAACAGAATGGAACAGAGATGTTGAGGGAAGATGATAACTTTGGACAACGAAGCGTACCAAAAACGTTGTGGAAAGGTAAGAAAACCTATATATATATATATGCATGATACGGCACAAGCTTACAAGAATAACTATTTTTATTTTGCAGTTATGAAAAAATACTTTAAAAAATTAAGGCCGACTATTCAGTCATCATTGTGTGATTTAAATCAGAATGTTAATAAAGCACCTCCAGCATCGAAGGAGGTTATTATTGAATAACTTGTGATTGACTCAGAAAATCTTCCTTCTGATCCAGAATTGAGACCTAATATAATGGAGTATCCTAATGAAAAACGAGACCAGGTGTGTAGAACTTATTTATTAAAAGGTCCTTGTCAACCTCGAAATCATAATTTTCCTCAAACCATGGATGGAAATCGTAAGCGAAGATTTATTGTATCATGGTTTGATGATTTCAAGGATTGGTTGGAATATAGTGTTGAAAAAGATGCTGCATACTGCTT
>JANVCL010000004.1:1308183-1351556 GCA_026546855.1 Erythroxylum incrassatum | reverse complement strand
AGCACAATATATTAATTATTATATAATTTTAAACTATATGAAACATAAATGAAAATATATCTAACCAAATCTTTTATATGGATTATAACATAAGTAAAACTAATATCTAAAATAAATATTAAAACATATAAACAAAGCCAAATAATATTATATAACTCCCAAAATAAACGTGAAGATGAGTTTGTAGATATTGTAAGGATTATGTGTAAAACAAAAGAACAAAAGAGACTAAAATATAGGCTCATTAATTGATATAAAAAGTCTACATAAAAAAACACTTTTTTTTAGAAGCTCCAAATTTGAGCTTCTTAAAAAGCGATATTTTGGTTGCCAAAAAAGCTATATCTATTAAAGAAGTATTTTTTATTTTATGGTAAAATACTTATTTCTCTAAAAAAAACTTTTATAGTAGAGAAAAATGTTTATTGACTTCTCAAAAATTTATCCAAACAGGCACGATATCATAAGAATCCATAATTCATCATTAATTACCATAGAACATGAATTGTGTTACTATGGGGGGCATGATTAGATTCATGCCCTCAAAGGGTGTGGCTCGACGGTTGAGAGCAGGGCTTGACTTTGGTTAGGTCCCATGTTCGATTCCATGCAAGCCCCTCTTGTAAAAGCCTGAGGCAGCTGGGGTTTTACCTGTAGGTGGAGAACTAGTTGGGCCCTCAATGATGAGGTGCACCCGCTTGGTCCGCCTGTGAGGTGGTGCGCCAGTTGAATCGTCGGAGAGGTGTACCCGCTTGGCCCACTTACGAGATTTCCTCGAATAAAAAAAATGATTGGATTCATAAATGTGAATTTTGACAAGAAATTATTAGGGGCGAAGAAAATAAGAAGAGGTAATTAACATTGTAGAGCATCCGAGGCAAATGGTTAATGAAAAGTAATGTTAAGAAGGGAAGGAAAAGTGAAAAGAAAGGTGAGTGTGAAGTGGAGGGTTGTGGTTTTAGAGATGGATAACATATTTACGTGGGTGTGCGTGTCCAAGAAAAGTTGTCAAGATCCTTTACTTAGCCTCCATCCTTCTCTTGTGTCTCTCGTATACTTTAATAGATGCTTGGCCTTGCCCACCATATCTCCTCCAACGCTTCCTTTAAGTTTTCCTTTCTATCCTTTTCTTCCTCCATTTTCTTAGTCAGCTTCGAAACAACGCATTGGTTGCAGCCCCACAAGTTTTTTATTTTGCCTTTCATGTTCTATGTTAATAATAAGGTGCCAAATTCTAAAAGTAAAGAGCTTCAAAGCTTGAGAAAAGTCCACAATGGTAGGGGTAGGGTCCTCATCAGTCTCCTATCACTATTCACGATCAAGCTTTTCTTGTCCCATTGTTTCGGTGGAGGTTAGGGTCCAAAGCAACTTTTGCATGTACCATACGCAGTTTCTGCCATGTTCATTTCAATCTCTTCTATGTTCTCTTCTCTTATCTTCTCCTTTCTTTTTCTTTTTTTTTGGGTTTTGTATTATGGGTTTATCTCTTCTAGGTCAACCCAACGTTCACTTCTTATGTCCCTTTCTTGTCTTCTCTGTATCTTATCATTTCGTGAGGCCTTCTCCAAACAAAATATGCTTTGTTTCGACAGTCTCAGTCTTAGCCAAATGTCCTAGCAATTATCGTCACGGAATGTCATGCACAAAAATAATAACTTCGTCCTCAGGGGATTGTCTAACTACTGTAGAACTTACTCTTCTTGTGCCTACCAACCCAAAAAAGGTTCAAGTCACGGATGAAAACTGTATCATACCTTAGAAACTTAAGATTGATGAATAATATGAATATTGTCACTTGACAATCAGTGAATCATCAAATAGATTACATGAAAAAACATGAGTTTGTTACTTTCTTGGCCTTTTGGTTTCCTTCTCTGTTTCTATTGATCCGGACATATTTTCTTATTGAGTGAAAAGGTTATGTTCTCCTGAAAATTGGGAGCAAATGCAGACATAGTTTATTTAAGGTTGGTCAGATTTTTCATGTTTGAGGGGAAAAATAATTGTCAGACAATAGCTATACGTTCTTCCATCAATCTTTGAGTTTAGGTTTGAAAATAAAGTGAAAATGAAATCTGAGAGGGAAACATCCCATGGACTAAGGCATTTTAGGAGCAGCAAGTGTTGTTAATTATTGGATGAAAGACTACAGTGGCCGGATGGATATATGAGATCAAGAAGAAAAGTTAAACAAACATGTCCACGTGAAATTACAAGAATTTGCAACTCTTTAACTACTATGTCATTACGTGGTGGTTGACTCGACAAATAGTTGCTGACAGCTTTCTTTCTAGTTATAATTAAAGCTTCACTTATGGGACAAGAATTGTCAAACGATTTCGTCATTTGTGCCATTCATGACCAACTTTAGCAAACCATGGTCGACAGGGTTACCAAGAACTTCTCATGTGGACCTAGCTTTCAGGAATAAGGTTAACAACACGTTTGCAGTCCAAGAGAGAATTGAAAACTTTGTTAGTAAAAAAAAATTAAGGCCCAATCACATAATAGGATGGAGGATTGTCATGCTGCATTTGGCGTTGGAGTGACGGACACTATTGTGTAAGGTCAACGTGATTATCATAACAACAGGATTACTATGATAATTTGACAGGTAAAGTCAGTACTTGGCTTTTTAAAACTCGAACAAAGTGCAACAGAAACAAATCAACAATTGAATTATGAACCCTCCCGTGATAGTTTTGATTGCTATCTTGAACTTAAGCAGGTATGATTATCCCCAAATCCTACTAGATTCAATAATGATTGCTATTTCATCTTATGACAGACATTCCTCATAGATATTAAAATGGGGACCATGTTCAGAACTATAAAAGCGATGGGATTTATAAAGAATGAAAGGATTTTATACTTACAGCTGAGAGAAGCATTTAAACATGCTTTGAGTTACGCTCTACTGTAACCCACATAAGTTGCCAAAAATTAGCCAGCAAAGTACAGTTCATGGCGTGTAAGAGGAAATATTTTCCGGAACATGTATTCTGGGTAGAACACAATGATCGAGTGAATCTGCAATTCAATGACCTTCCGTGTGATTATCTTTTTCGGGATAAAGACACTTTACCATTCAGTCATCCACTGAAGAGAAACTCCACATTCCATCAGGATGAAGCATGCATATGCTCTTAGCTTTCCAGACTAAGAAACCAGATGGTGTTTTCACATCCGTTCAGTTTCATGCAATTTGATGGAACATTGCTGTCATACTCCATATAGTGGAAGAAAGGTCTTGACAAAAGAGAATGCAAGTGCACCAGTGAAAATGTAACTGTCCGCTCTGTCCAGTATTCCACCTACACATGGTATGGAATTTGTGAACAGGATTTAATGTAACAATGCGTAATTGGTACATTTCTCATGTGTCTGCAGGTAATATAGACATGCAAAAATCAGAAGAATTGACTAACTAGTCAGGAAGATGCAAGTTGGTTTTTATTTACCGACCATGTGTTCCTAATCAACTAGTAACTACTAAGCAAAACCACCAACAAGGTAGCTATATGTTATGGACTCCTTCTATGGACGTAGCTGTGCCAGGAAGATGAAGCAAGGACAGAAGCAGTAGCTGTGACAGTTATTCATTTTTTTATTTTGTCGACTATTTGCATAATTAGAGAGTCCAGTATTAGTCTAGTTCTAATTCAATTAGGAGTTTAGAAGTTCCAGTCTTTGTGTCAAACTCGATGTACCATAAAAGGGCTATTGCCATTCATTAATAGAGATCATCGAGATTACAACCCTAATCAAGAGATTGATAGCTCTCTCTAACGAATAGGTGCAGCTCTTCATTTGAGCACCAATCATTCACAATTGATCCTCATCATGTCAATGCATCACGGAAGAAAACCAAACTGATTAACCATCGCCTTGTGACACGATCCTTGAGTAGAAGTCTTAACACTATTCCCCTTCCATTGCTTTTTCTAATATTATGTTTTTTTTATATTTTTTCTTTACTACTACAGTTAGAAGCTGAACTACACTACATTTTTCATCCAGCATCAAACATCTCTCCGGAAATAAAAGCCAGTGCGCTGTGTATGTAACATGAATGTTTTGCATTGAAATTAAGTTGAACATTCTAAAATTGCCACCTAACATACATCTACAAGGGGAGCAAAAAAGAAAGAAAAGGTTATTACCATGTCCTGGTATTAAAGAGCCAGAGTCCTTCACACCCGCATCACGTTTGATCAATGACTCCGTCAGATCACCAAATATAGATCCAAAGAAAATAAGGAACCCAAAAGCTGTAGCACTGAGAACAACCAAATAAGATATCAAATTCTTGTTGACAGAGAAACAAACATATATACATGATGCAGGTTTGTTATTTAAGTCGATTTCTGTATCTCCAATCATAAACTCCACTTGAACGGAGAAAGTTTGTGACTTCTCATTCATACATGTTTTTATCAAAGATTTGGAATAGTCTATCCATCCAACATCATTGACTCCACGAGACGCCAGAAGAGCATAAGATACAATAGGACTTTATGAGCCAGCAGTATATCCGATGATAACTACCCTCATCCAAAATTCATCCAAAGATTGCTCGTATCTTAAGCGTAAGATACAAAGTTGCTGCTATATTGCAAAACAGGAATAGTCAATTTAAACTAGTTAGGGATTTCCTGTGTGGATATCTATGGGTCTTAATGGGGCACTCAAGTTAAGAAGAAAAGTCTCATAAAATGACCTAATGCTGCACCAAGAAAATTAACATCCTTGACAAATAATTAGCCAATGAAGAAACTTTCATCATTGACTCAAGACAGCAATCAGTGAAGATTTAATACCTTAGGAATGATACCGGCCAGCAAAAAATTTTGGATAGAATTACAGTAGTAGCAATGCAGCCACCCAAACCCGCAAGAGTTCCTTCCCATGTCTTCTTTGGACTGATTGCAGTCAGTGGTGTCCTTCCAAATGCCTGCACAGGTATTGGATAAATGTTTCACGTTGGAAATAGGGTAGGATGAACACAGAATGCAAGGAGCTAAAACCATTAATCAACAATACAGCCCAGCTTCTAGTCTGTACATTCAAATATAATACAAACTAAATCTTTAACACAATTTATCAGGGAAGCAAAACTCTATGATAAACTTGAAGAAATCATGTTCTATCATCATATTTCAAATCCTGAATAAGGCAGTGACTGTCAATACAAGATAGAGCATTGAACCAACAAAACAATTCCGTGCCCCCCTGAGCAAGGACACTTGAGGGCATAATTAGACCCAATTTCTAAACATTTACGGCCATATCATTTGGTTTCAATCAATATCTGATAATCATTCAAGAAGTCTAATTACCTTGCCACCCATAAAGGCATATGTATCAGCAGCAATGACACTGCTAATAGAAATCAAGGTTGCAACAAGACCCACGGTCCAATGAGCTTGGCCACCAAGAAGAATTGGCCATGTTGCTCCGATTCCTACACAATGAGTTGTTTAGCAAACAAAAGAGTTTGTTGAAGGGCAATAGCAATCTGGTACACATTAAGAAACTAAAACCCAGATTAAGGTGAACGAGAAAAGTAAGTGAATTTATCTTCCAAAAGAACCTATTCTAAAGCATCAAACTAAGAAGCTTAGGCTGGTGAAGGGAGACTTGTGCCTCATTTGTGCCATTCCCAGTTTCATATACAATGGAAGCACATGAATTTCCCAACTTTATCTACAGACAGGACAGTGCATACGGACAAAATTGATAACAGGTTCAAAAAGTATGCAGCATGAATAAACTGGTTTGAAACGTGAGCTATATAAATGCATCTCTCCTGCCATGACTGTTATTGTATGTGTTCACATCCACAGTTGAACACCAATAAGATTTTATTATCAATGTCCAGATGCTGCTTTAAGAAAAGCATGGGCTAACAGTTCAGTGACATGACATGTTTAAAAGAAGAACTAGAGAACTGCACTTTTTTAGGAAAATGAAGGCTTCAAGACGCGTTGTATTTGTACCCTTAAAAAACCTAGAGGTGGCATCTAATTCTGGAAAGGATAAAAGATCAACTTCTTACTAGTGTTCAAAGCTGGGGCAGTCAAGCCACAACGAAGCTTAATCCAGAAACAAGGAAGATAGCCACAATAAAATAGGCCGAACATGGTACTGCTGAGCTGTGCAAAGCGAGGGTTCCCTCTCTGCAGAAGCAATGCAATTGCAACAACAAAGGCAGCATATGCGACCCAGATGTCTATCCGACCAAAATACCTGCCATACAATAGAAAGTACCTGATCAGCAAACACATAACCTGTTTCAAATAGATCTTTAGGCAGAACCAATAGAAATTCACAATCAAAATTGAACAGCATTCGACAAGCTTACAATGTAACTAAGGGCATGAGAGCGCAAATTACAGAGCACACTCTGGACACATATCGAGGAGGAGGCGTCATTCCGGCGGTGATTCCATGGCTCCGAACCAACTCAAAGTACTCTCGCGCACCCACAAATACAGCAGCCGCTATAGCTGCGGTATAAACCCATCCCCCAGCCAGCACCACACCTCCAACTGATACCCCAATTCCAATTCCAGAAACTATTCTTTTCCTCAATTGACTCGCTTTCTGTTGAATCAAGACACCACCAGACTCTTTTTTATCCCCTTCCTACACGATACCAGTTTCAGCAATTCCATTACAAATAATTTGCAAACTCTCTAAGCACCAACTCAGTAACTAAGTACCTAACTAACAAGTTCTTGCACTTATCTCAACCAAAACCGAAACTCCATTGAAAGAAGCATCCATAAAGAAACTTATGTACCTGTTTCGCGTTGTCATCCCTGACTTCATCTGCTTCAGCCCTAGCAACGGCAACAATCGGGTGTCGTTTCGTAAAAATGTGGTAATCCTTAGCTAGAAATGCGGGTTTCGAGGAATTGAAAACCCAGCGCAGGCCCAATTTCAATTTAAAATCCCTGGGATAGAAAACTAGGGATTTCCTTGACAGAGGAAGGCACGGTCGTTTGGACAGAGAAGTGAGTGACAATGGAACCAGATCCATTTCGACAAAAGAGGCCATTACAATCCCTATGACGAAGAAGAAGAAGAAGGAACAGAGTAGTTCAATCAGTGTAAAAGCATCTTGGTTGGTTATGGAGTCCTTTGAAGGTAAATACGGTGGTGGTTTGATGGATTGGGCAAGGGAAAAGAAAAACAGAAAACTCGCGGCTTTGGGGTTGGGGGTGTTGCTAATGCAGCGTGAGCGTGCGTGACCACCGAAGTCCGTTCATTACTTTGCGGCTGTACTGCTAATACTGTTATGTTATACAATTGTACTGCTCTTGTTGACGTGGCTTTGTCCGGAGAGTTTTAGTAATTGGAAAAAAAATGAGAAAGAGAATAAAAAATAAAATTACTGATTAATTAAAATTAAACAAAATTAATAATTATGCTAATATTCGAAATTATATCGACTGATTTTTTATTATTTATTATATAATTTATTTTATAAATAAATAATTAAAATATATTATATTTTATAGATAATTGAAATTTTGATTATTTATAAAATTATTAATTTTTAAATATTTATACAAAATTATAATAAGAATAAAAATATTAATGAAAAAATAACATAATTTTTAAATAAATTAATATATAAATTTGATAATAATATTAAGTTATCTTGAAAAAATAACTTGATAATATTATAATATTATCTTGTACATCTTATTCTCATTTAGAAGTATTTCTAACATTTCCTTATGTATTTTATTTTTATCTTTAGGACAAGAAATCTTGTACCACAATCTTAAAAGGAGCAAAATATTTATGTTCTTGTTCCCTAAAAATGGAAAAAAAAATAAGTGAGGACAGCAAGCAAACACTACAAGACATAGAAATTTTGTGTCTCTATCACCCTTCTCCACCCATTAAAACGCTAACTAAACATTACGTAAGGCTGTGGTAATTAAGAATGATAAGGACCGGACTCCGACTCGAGTCTAATTTAAAATTAGGTAATTCAATGCTCAGTTATGTTAGAGTTAAAATAATATTGTTTTATTTAAACTTATTGAAATTGTTTAAATTGAATTGAATTTAATATAAATATTATTACTATTATTTATTATTTGTTTATTTATTTATTCTTTTATTTTCTTTTTTCTCTCTTTTATGTGAGTCAATTTTAAAATAATCTATTTATTAGGTAGAGTAAGACTACGTATTACTAAATCTCTAAAAACTTTGCGCCTCAGTTAAATTTTTATTGAATGTTCTAAAAAAATTTCTTTCACTAATTAAAAGAAACATATATTACATTTCTTTTAGACTAGGATATCAAAAATTACAAAATAAAAAGTGAAACATATTTAATTTTTATATATTTTAAAATATTCAATATAATTAAGTAAGTATTCGTATATCTCCCCAAAAGATCTTCAAGTTCTATTAACTAGACAATTGGTATAGGAGAATTGTGTTGCAAAAATTGAACGAGATCAGAATCTGGCAAACTTAGAGGAGGTAGAGAGAATTGGCTGTAAGTTGAACTTCCTCTTCTGGTTTCTTGCATAGTCATGAGAGCTGCCACTGTGTTCCTGAAAATCCCTTCTTCTGCTACGTGAATTGCTTCTGTTGCTTCTTTGACCGTTCTCTGTTCTTCATTCACGGGGAACACGACATCTATTGTGATTTCACACTCCTTGACAAGCTTGGAAATGAGATCGGTCGTGTAAAACGGCTGCTCAAGCACCTTCTGAATGAATGGCAACCTCAACAACCTGCCAGTTCTCTTGTCATACTTCTTCAATATCTTCGCCAATCCTGCAAAATGTTTCCTGTCAATGATCATCCGGAGAGACGATAAACCCTAATCCGGCTAAGTTCGGACGTTTGTAATTATCGTAATTGTCCGTAATCATAATCATAATTTAATTCGTAATCCATAATTGAGTTTAGGTAGTACCTGTGTAATTAACATTGCTATAGTTCACTAGAAGTACCATTTCTCCGTGGAAATTGATGATTTCCCTTCTAACTTTGCTCATCTCCTCTGCATACGCTTCCTCTGAAGGCCTAGTTCCATTTGGACCCCAAATCTCAATCACTTCCTCAATTCTCTGCTTCAATTCCTGACAATTGAACAACACTCAGGCAAAGTTGGTTATCTTTTAGGCTTAAATGCATTGAGATTATATATTATTTCAAAGATAC
Organism: Erythroxylum incrassatum; assembly: GCA_026546855.1. Taxonomy (NCBI): domain Eukaryota; kingdom Viridiplantae; phylum Streptophyta; class Magnoliopsida; order Malpighiales; family Erythroxylaceae; genus Erythroxylum; species Erythroxylum incrassatum. The sequence goes on along the minus strand of JANVCL010000004.1, from coordinate 1,342,355 downwards.
AGAGAAAAGAGCATAGCTAAAATTTTACGTATGCTAATCGAGATACAAATTCTTTATCTTCAACTCAACCAAACGAACGCCAATTTTAGTAGTTTTCTTTAAGTAAAAGTTCAACACTCAAAAACATTAACAAGAAAGGCAAGTGAAACTAATCCAAACTAATAGGTTTACCCTATACACCCAGTTCCTACTAACCTTTCACCATCAATAGCAGAACAAATAGAATTATCTGAAATTAAAATGGAATCTAAACAAGAAGGACTAACATTCCAATGGTGAAGGTTTGCATATAATAATGCTATCCTTGCAAGTGAGTGAGCCACCTTATTGACAATCCTAAGCATCCAATAAAAAGACAGGTGAAAGAAATGTCGCTTACGTGAGAAACAGTCAAGAGTCAAAATTTCAATCTTAGTTTTTAAATATCGAATCTTCCGACAACTAAATACAAAAATGTGTCGGGAATTATTAAGGTATCATAGATGTTAATATTATTTTTCATTTTATCTAAGATTTAAGAATTAGCGTAATCTCAAAGTATAGAATATACGAGAATGAGTTATTGTTATCATAAGAATAATTTAATTTAATTAGCGGTTCTAAATTATTTATGTCACATAATTTTCAAATAAGGAATTTATTCGATCACTCGCGAAAAATTTTAAAGTTAAATTAAAAATATCAAATAATTTTTTTAACAAAATTATCAAAATATCGCAAGAGATTACTATTTACGAATATGCCATAGTTTCACAACTTATACCTGAAATTTGAACTTACCAATTTGACTCATCATTTCGTGTTCTAGTTGTCCTATAATCGAATTGTAGTTATGGTAAGGACACTTACCTTGTGACGGATGATGAAGTCTTCTTCTTGTTCCATGAAAAAAGCGTTGAACTTGTCAATCTCATTGTTCAACAAATACTCAAACTCAGCCTCTGCTTTTACATACTCGATGGATCCATTCAACGATGGCGGAGCGGACGAGATCAACCGAACAAGTTTCTTCAGTTCCTTGTAAGTCAAGAACTTGTCTTGCCACTCGGGCAACGTTGCCTGAATTTGCTGTTTCAGTCTCTTACCAAACTTCATGTCACTATATCGAGAGAGTGATAAACAAGGAACTGGAAAAGGAGAGAATAAGGGTAATGGAATGGGCAAGGAGAGATGAAATGAAGGGATTTTAATAAGGGGGAAAACAAAGAAAAGAAGATTAGTAGAATATTAGAGAGCATATGCTTGGCGTGACGGAGTTACGTTCAGGAAAAGGTATAAAAGGAGTTGTTGAACTAAGAGAATTCCTGAGCATATTCGGTTACTATTAAGACCCGAGGCTGTTGAACATTTGACTCCTTACTTGCGGAGTACCATAACTACAGCTTCTGTAATAAGTGGCCTTGAAACTTGGTCGTGTCACATGCCGGTGTGACTTGTGAGGACTAGGCAATGCCTCCTCTGAATTGGACTGTCTCGCAAAATAAGAAATGGGTCCTACTCCAACTAATTCGATCTAACGGTCTCAATGCGTGTCAGGAACGAGGGTTAGGGTTAGGGAGGGATCTCCCTGGAATATCCTCGGGAAGACTTTGATGATAAGTGTGTGTGTGGTTTTGTTGAAGGAAACAAATAAGAGAATATTTAATAGTTTTTACTAATAAAATAAGACATTTATGAATATGAGGGTCACAAGTTTGATAGTTTAGTTTATAGTTTCGTCGAAGTGAAGACATATTAATGTAACACGTAGCGGTATCTTAATTACGTGTCTCGGATCGAACGTGAAAAGGTAAAGATCGAATAAATGCTAAAATACTTGATTTCGGTATCCTTAACTTTAAATGAACTTTTCGAAGCTAAAACGAGCGTGAATTTATCACTGTCTTTACGGGAACTCCTCTCAGGAATACGGATAAGATCTTTCTACAATTTTCTCAAAACGTAAACTCTCTTAACGGGTCAGAGAATTATTAAGCTTACGATTGATTATATGAACAACTGCATGAGACCTTAACCTTTATATGTAACTTCTATATCGGACTTCCCCATCACAAAACAGATATAAATCTAGTTCACACTAATTGAAATCTATTTTTTATCCGGACTTTGACCTATTGATTTAGATCATTTATTAAGTCAATTTATTATCTTTATCTAAATCAAATTACGTAACTTAACCAATAAGTTATTGAAAACCCAAAAAATGAAATTAATAATTGTTCAACTTTATGCTTACGATTGATTATATGAGCAACTGCATGAGACTTTAACCTTTATATGTAGCTTCTATATCGAACTTTCTTATTACAAGACAGATATGAGTCTAGTTCATACTAATTGAAATCTATTTTTTATCCGAACTTTGACCTATTGATTTAGATCATTTATTAAGTCAATTTATTATCTTTATTTGAATCAAATTACGTAACTTAACTAATAAGTTATTAAAAACCCAAAAAATACAATTAATAATTGTTCAACTTTATGGGAAAGGACAAAATTGTCCAACAATTAAAAAAGGTAAAAGACATACTTTATTATTTTTACTTTATGATTACTATTATCTTTTATTTTATTTTATTTTTAATTAGTATTATTTTACTAGCTTAATATGTATATACTTAGTATATAAATTTCATTTCATTTTTTTATTTTTTCATATAAATATATCAGAAGTCTCTCTATCAGTCATGATAAGACTATATAATAATACACTTTTCTAGAATTTACGTTTCAGCTGAACTTTTAATAAGTTGTCGTTGTTGTTGTGTCACGATTTAAGTTTACTAGGCATGCATCGTATAAATAAGGAATATAAATTTCATATAATAAAAAATAAAAGCATAAGATTACAGACCTTATTAAATGGCCTGCCCAAAAGATTCTGCTCAGCCGGCATAAGGTTTAAAATTAGAATCCAGACAACACTCTGGTTGTATTAAATGAATTTAAATACTTATTAAATAAATACTTGAGTACATGTAATATTAATATTAATATTAATAATAAAGAATAATTAATGAGAACATTATTTCATAAAATTAAGGCCATATAGTTGAAATGATTTTTAGGTATAATTAGCAAAAATCATACAGTAGAATCTCTTTAAATTAGTACTCGATGAATTAATAAACTTTCTTAAATAATATTTTTCTTCAGTTCCGACTTGGGTCAGTTGAAAATTTAACAAATTTCGATCAGATAATAAGATAATATATTTTCAAAATATCCCTATGTAAATATAGGGTCTCATTAATATCATAAATGAATAATTATATAAACCTACACAAATATAACTAAGACAATTTAGTGAAATATAATTATAGTGTTGTTTGTTTTTTTCTTAAATTTTAAGTCTAGTTGAAACTCATCTTTAACTTTTCTTGTTACATACAAAATTTTTAGTGTTGTGTTCTTGAACTGTATCAAAAAATTATGAAGAGTTCTAGACGCGATAAATGCTTCCTTACACTGAACTAGTTCCAAAGGTAATGTATTGCTTTCAACTTCATCATCAACATTATTTTCAAGGATAATAACCACAATTTACCTTCAATCAATTACAAAAATCTCTTTAAATTAATAAATATTAATTTATCAGTTAATAAATATCATAATCCTAACGATATTAGTAATTTATAAAAATTTTACAGTATTTCTTAAATAATGGTTTTATTGGCGGGTAGAAATCATCTTCACTATGAGAAAAGAAAACGTCAAATGGTATTGAAATGGAAAAGACTCTTTTATGGAATTTAGAATATGCCGATAGGATTGAGACAGCCGAAGATTTCGGAACTCTCACGGGAACATGCTGGTTTATGTCCGATACTCTTGGAATTGTCCCAGCAAGTCGGCTGTAATCATCTCGAGTTTGAATACTAGTGCAGAGAATATAAAAATCTTAAGACGATAAACCAAGCAATTCATATTTTAAACCGATCCTGAGTTCCAAATAAACGGGCAACACTTAGATTTTGGGCTTGAAACAACACATTACACTCAACAAGGCACCAATGGGCTTCGTGAAAGTCAACTTGGATGTGTAAAATGATCTTAGCAAGTTTGATAACCCAAACTTTATCCAAACTTCATTATGTTCATCAACAAAAAGGTCCAACTCAACTCGTTTTTCTTTTAAGAAATGCTTTATCTCATGGCCGTCTTCTCCTACAAGGCTGCAACCCTTGTTTTAACTATGTCCGATAGATCCACCAGTTTTTTGTTTGGCAAATTCTAGCCTGTCTTGCTCCTCGACCTCACTACAAACAATTCATTGGGTAGTGTTCGCCTACTTTGGATAGGTAAAACTGAACATCGATGATGCGTGTAACAGCGCAAACCCCTCAACCACAGCAAGTAGACTTATTCGGAATAGCTTTGGTGATTGACTTGGTGGTTTTGTACAAAACATTGGTTCGTGCTCTCCGGTCTTTGCGAAACTTTGGGGGGTATTTTCGGAACTAAACTTAGCTTAAGACCTTGGCTTTCAGCGTATGGCACTCGAGTTGGACTCTCTCGTAGTCAAGAATCTCCTATTCGACGCAACACATCAGACAATGTCGCTCATCCCCCTTGTCCTGGGCGTCAACAAATTATTCACCCGAAAGTGGGTTATTCTTACCTACCATACTTACAGAGAGGGAAATGATTGCGCAGATTAGCTCGCCAACTTTGCCGTTAATTTTGATATCGGGGTTACTACTCTTGAAAGTGCACCTTCAGGGTGTGTCACTATCCTTCTAGAAGATACGACTAGGGTTAGTCTCCCTCAAAGACTTTTGTAATTTGTTTTGTTTTCCCTCTTTGTAATAAAAAATATACATCAACATGTACTGACCTGTTTCGCCTGATACTGACCAATAACACCGGTATTTGAAATACTGACTTTATGTTAGTTAATACCAAAAATTTAAAAAGAATCATGAACATTTCTACAAAAAATGAAAACATTTTAAAAGTCTACCACCAACCCGACTCTGGTATCTTCTTCTCATTTTTTCTTAGTAATAATTCTTAAACTACCTGGTTTAAATAAGTTATTTCATCAATCAATTATTTAGAATTAAGTAATGGGTATTGACCAATTTGTAACTTTTAATATATCTCTATTTTTAAATAATCATTTTTAAAACATTTAAATAATTTACTATAATTTAAACATATAACTCGAACTTTAATTTAAAAACATAAGTTTTAAATTCAAAAAATAAGCCCAATTTGAAATTTTAAAAATTTAAATAAATTTTAAAAAATAAGTTTTGACCTTTTTAATATGATTCAAGATCCTAATATTCTAAACCTCACAACCTCACATGGCCTAGTCAAGAGTCGGCAATACATTTTAGCAAGTCAAAACAGTTCAGCAGCGGACGAGCTTGGACTTGAAGAACTAAGTCAGTAAGCCAATTCTTACATTAGCATCGACTTTTGTTTTTTATCAGGTGCATACGAAATTCCTAATTTTTTAATGTATGTACTGTAAAATTTCATATATTGTAACAAATAATATGAGCAGATGGAACGTGAAAAGGTAATGAACGAAGAAATGTATAAAACACCTAATTTCGGTTTCATAACTATAATAACTTTTTGAAGCTGAAACGCGCATGAATTTACTATCTTTACAAGATTTACTTATTAGGACGTGTTAAAGTCTTTCTATAGTTTTCTGTATACATGAACCTCTGAATAAACCAAACTATCTTTACGCTCACGTTTCACTATCGCAGTTATAGGATACCTTAATTTTCTTCATATAGAATCCACATCGAGCTTGCCCATCACACGCTCAATATAGATCTAGTTCATATTGATTTAAGTCTATTTTTTTTCCAAAATTTTGACTTATTAATTTAAATTATTTATTAAGTCACTTTATTATCTTTATTTAGATCAAAACTCATAAAACCGCATTTACCAAACTTTTGACTGAGTTTGGAAATCAGAGTATAAAATAAAGGTTCAACTTTCCACAAATTGGACTTCATTTGGTCTATGGTTGTGGATGGTAAGCTGCCACCAAAAATGGTTTGGGTCCTTGGTCAATGTTTGTACAACATAATTCCAAATCTTCCAAGCTCTGTGAAACTTGACCGGCATCTACGGTCCCATTCCTCTCAGCTTTAAGTAACTTCCCAGAGACCCCAAAAGTCGATTTTTGTAGGTTATGGAATGAATAAGGAAGATAATGCAAATTGCAAGGAGCTCAACCTTTTTTAAATGATAAAAAAGGAGGCCTTTAAGAAGTCTAAAGAGACAATTTCACATCAACTCAAGCGCCTCGTTAAGGAGGAGCTTATTTTCAAGGGATGGCTTGCGGGGACGTTCACGAAAAGGTCTGATGGGCAAGACTAGATAGGCTAAAGACCACAAAACGACATCAAAAAAAACAGGCTCTTGCATTTTTCAGTCAAAGGGGCGTTTGCATGAATTTTTAGAGATTAATAAGTATTTTTTCTGACATAAAAGTCTTTTAAAAAATAAGTGTTTAATTTTAAAATAAAAAATTAATAAATATAACTTTTTTAACAATCAAAATATATTTTTTTAAGAAGTTCAAATTTGAAGCTTTTAAAAAAAGATATCTGAATTGACTTTTTTAAGTAGATTTTTTATATTAAATAATGAGTCTATTTTTAGTCTCTTTTATTTTTATGTTTTATACATAATTTTCACAATACTCACAAACTCATCTTCACCTTTATTATAAAGTTTGTATAATATTATTTGAATTTATATATATTTTTATATTTATTTTTGATATTAGTTTTACTTATATTATAAACTATATAAAAGATTTTGTTAAATATATTTTTATTTATGTTTCATATGGTTTAAAATTATATAATAATTAATATATTGTATTTTGCATATTATTTAATATAATTTATATAATATTTATATGCATAAATAATTTTAATTACAAAATAAAATATATTTAAAATTAAAATTATTTTTTATTTTTATGTTGTCAAACAGTTTACTGTATAAAAATCTTTAAAAAAATTAAATGACAGTTAAACAGTTAACTGATTTTTTAAAAAAATTCTACTTAAAAAGGATATATAGAAAAAACTATAAGGACAAAAACTTGACCGCTATGTCTAATGATTGTGGTTTATCTTATTTATATAAAATATTAATAAATAATAAATACACACCATCCGAGGTTTTAAATTTTAATTGTACGAAAATACAATCAGTTTGCTCCAAGTACTACAGTAAGTGTTCTTACCAAATAAAAATGACAAATCGCTTTTGTCGAATTATTTCATTTCGTCAAACATGTAGAGCCCGTTCGAACAAAACTTTAGGTTATGTTTGGTAAGCAACAGATTATATTAGCTATTAGTTGATTTTATCAGCGATTAGTTGATAGTTAATTATATTAATTGATTTGACTAGTATAATTGTTTATTAAAAATGTTTAGTAAAATTAGTTATTTAATATTAACTGTTTATATGTAAAATAACTTATGAAAACATAAATTAAAAAACTTATAAAAGCGTGAAAATTATATTTCTTAATGTTTTGTTTAATATTTTTATAAAAATTTAGATATAGATATTTAATTTTAAAAAATTAAGTTAATAATAATAATAATAATAATAATCAAATGTTAAATTCTTTACTAATATGAATTATGTAACTATGGTTTTGAAAATCGGACCGAACCGACCGGTCGACTATTCAGTTTGATTCATCCCTAAAAATCGGTTTTTAATTGAACAAGTGAGAACCGTTCAAAACCGGTCGGACCAGTCCGGTTCAATAAATTTTTATTATTTTTGTATTTTTTAAATATTATTAATATTATATATAATTTAATATAATTATTGCATAATTATGACGTCACACCGGTTCGACCGGTGGGTAAACTGGTCGAACCGGTCAAACCGGTGATCAGTAAGACCTCCGATTCGATGACCGGTCCGGATTTCAAAACACTGGATGCAGCGAACTACATTGTATTAGCATTTTTCATATAATATGTATAAATTTTATTATTCAATAAATTAAAAATATCTATAATTATAGTTGACATAAGAAGGATATATAGTAGTTATATACTAAAAATATTAACTTGATGTGATTTTTTATGTTCAAAAACTCAATATTATGATATTTTTAAATATAAACTAATATTATAAAATTAAATAAAGATTAAAAAGTTTAATTAACCCTTTATTATATTTTTCCAAATTTCATGATATATTTGTACAATAAAAAAAAACAAACTTTAAAAACACATATAGCAAAAGTAGAAAATAAAGTGAAGGACAATATTGTTATTAGACAAATAACTAACTCCAAAATTTCCTCTAATGGAGCTTTTAAAAATTAACTTATTGGGATTAAATAAGCTAAACAATAAGTCATTCATCAAACACATCAATAGTTTTTTAAAATGATCAAAAAGCTAATTTTTAGTCACTAAACTAAAAAACATATGATAAGTTGTTTGCCTGTAATGACAACCTAGGAAAAATCATACAAGTTGACCTAATTAGAACAACCTGAAGGCTCACAAACTTGTCCTCTCTATAATTCACAAACTTTGGGTTTTAATTGTTTCCACTTATTTTTAATTTTTTGTTTTTGTTTTCAAAATTAGTAAAAAATTGGTCTCTTAAATTTTTTATTTTCATTTTTTATTTTAGTGTCTTCCAATTTTTTGTAATTTATGAAAGCCACAAAAGTGATTTTTATTTTTCATAATCTGATTTATTATCAACTAAATATATATTATCCAATCATTTAATATATTAATAATTAATTTGAATTATGAATAATTTAATTTAATAATATATTTAATTAATTAAATTTATGAATTATTTAATTTTATCTAATTAATTTAAATTTAATTGAATTAATAAATATAATTAAATTTATAATATTTTATTAATAATTTATTAATAAAACTTATATAAAATATTAAATTGATTTAATTAATTAAAAATAATTTAACTTCAAGTTTTATATTATATATAATTAACATCGATTATAAAAATATAACCATATCGACACAAACAACTAAATAAGATTTATTTTTATTTAAAAAATAAAGGTTAAAAATAGAAAGTGAAAAGCTAAAATTAGAATTCATAATAAAAATAGAAATCGATAATATGTTTCGAGTTAGTATTAAGTAAACTATTAAATATACGTAATAATTCGTAACACAATTCATAATTTTCAAGCAAAGGCTAGTTATAATAAGAAATCAGCTACTTTTTAGTTTATTCAAGTCTTTTAGCGGTTTGATCATTTCAAACAGTTGAAATTCTTGTTTGATAAGAAGATGAATAAGTAATTGATTTATTCCAAACAGTTGAATTTTGAAAAGCTACACAATAGTAGCTTTTTCATATAAACAACTGATTATGTGTAAGTGAAAAATCAATTATACCCTCCTAAATAAATAAAGCTTTACATTAATTAATTTTTACAAGTCAATTTATACTTAATTACAATTAATTAATTGTGTTATAGTGTGTCATAATTGAATTATTATTAATTATGCTATGCATGACATGGTAGCATAATTGATGCATCACATTGTAGCAAATTTAATTATTATAAATAGTGCCATGCATAGCACTATGTTATGCTTATGAATTGTGCATGAAACGTTTGTACAATTTAATTTTTGTTCTAGTTTTATTATTGTCAAAACTTTAATTTTTTAAAATTAAATATTTAATCGTGACTTAATAATTTTTGTAAGTCATGTCCTTATAAGTTATTTTTTATTTATTAAATAATAAAAGTTATACATATTATATGAAAATACTAATATGATGTAACATGCTATATCATTCATATTAATAAAAAATTTAATGTTGAATTATTATTATTATTATTATTATTATTGTTGTTGTTGTTGTTGTTATTATTATTATTATATGTTCTATGTTTTTATTAGAGTTATAAAATTAATTTTTGTAGAATTAAATATTTAATATCTAAATTTTTATAAAAATATTCAATGAAATATTAAAAATATATAATATTCATACGCTTATAATTTGTTTGAAGTCATGTTTTCATAAGTCATTTTATATATAAACAGTTAATACAAAATAATTAATTTTACCAAGCATCAAATGACAAACAACTAATATAATTCGCTGATCAAATCAGCTGATAGAATTAACTAACAACTAATGCAATTAGTTGATTGTCAAACAGAATTATAGGTATGTATTAGATAAATTGTAAAATAATTTGTAATTAAGCAACGAGTTTGGATTCAATTATAATCGTACAATTAGATCAAAGGGCAAGGGCATTGAAATCTTGAACAGGAGATTCGTTTTATTCCGAGAAGTGGAATTATTGATTTTACGGTACCTATGCAGACAAATAGAAGCTGACAAGGGTTAGTGCAAGGAAAGTCATCACTTGTTAATGAAATCTGTTGATGGTTGAAATATGCAAGTCCAACTCAACTCCTGTAAGCTTTCAAAGGACTTGAAAGCTAAAACTTACTTTTTGGTTTAGATTATTAAATATATGCAAAATTCTTCTGAAACGGGCAATTTAAGAAGAACTAATAGTATACAACTTTACTCTTAATTAATCGGTCATCATTAAAATTTATTAAGAAATATAACATAAATTATGCATATATTTAATAATCAGATAAAGTATCACTGAGACGAGAGATTTAAGAAGGTTCAACAGTTATTCTTATTTAGTAAAGAAATTGTTTACGATAGACCCACATATAATGTGTAGAAAGTCATCACTTGTTAATGAAACTTGTGGATGGTCAAATTCAACTCTTCTAAGCTTTCAAAGGACTTGAAAGCTAAAACTTGTTTTTTGGTTTAGATATTTCTAAAGGTTGACGGTGATAACAATAACGACCCAATAAAAATTTTACTGAAACGGTCAATTTAAGAAGATCTAATAACACACAACTTTACCCTTAACTAGGTCGTTATTAAAATTCATTAAGAGATGTAACATAAATTATGCACTTATTTAATAATCAGTTGAGATCTCATTGAGACGAGAGAAAGAAGTTGTTTAAGATAGGCCCACACGTAATGTGTCGTGAAGATATTACAAAATTACAAATGAATGTGCATACATATGTCAGACAAAAAAATAAGATGCATTAATCTCTTTTACTCATCTTTTGACTTGCAAAAATAAAAAATTAAAGAAAGACTTGACCTTAATTAATTGTTTAATTATCTTAAATTTAAATTTTCGTTTTGAAGTTACAGAATGTAAACTTTAATCCTAATAACATTATTTTTGTGCAATTGTGTTATGGTAATTACATTCGCATTACTTGTGATTAAGATTATATTTGTTGTAACCTAGTGAGTTGGTGTAGGTGGCACATACCTTCGTCGCTTAACCAAGTAGTCGGGGATTTAATCCTTAGGAATGCAACAAACTCGTGAGCCAACAACAGCCTTCCTTGATTTGAGATGTTCTCGGCTGTGGAAGATTATATTTGTTGCGTAAACAAAAATCGACCGCCAAGATTGGACATTTTTAGTGGTTGTTTGGTTGTAGATTAGCTGCTTATTAGTTCATCTTAGACGGGACATATACCACTTAGCAATGTTCTAAATGACATGTTTGACTTTGCTCTTGCTTTGTCGTGAACATTGTTTGTTAGTGGCCACCAACGAAGCAACATCATGGCTCCTACACTCTTGCAACAGTTAACTTACAAAAAAATATCTTTATTATTGCTAGGCGAAAGTCAACCCGACCCGATCTGATTTAATCCTTAATATGCATTTTGAGTTTGTTTAATTAATTTATTTGAAATTAAAGCTATTTCGAAGAGGGAGAATACTATTGAATTTTAATTGGAACTTAGGTTACACCCTTAGAATTCATTCCGAATCAAATTAAAAGGGTCTCTAACTTGGCCCGACCTCTTCCGATACTTAATTATCATAACCCTAATATAACCTATTCTTTCCCGCGAATCAAATAATTCAAGCTCAATTTGATATAATTTAAATAGTCAAAATTCAAATTGAGGTGAGATTAAATTCAATATCGTTTCGTTTAAATACGACATGTTTAAATCGAATAAGTGATTTTAAGTTTAAATTTAACCTAAACTTTGATAAATCTAAATTTACTTTATTAATTTTAGATTAAGTCACAAATTACAAAATATTTTTTAGCACCACTAACTCATATGGGACAGAGTAAACCATTCCTGGGTAATTAATGTCTAAGGAAGCAAGTTTGAAGGACAAAGCACATTTCAACGATGATAATGGTGTCTTGTTAGAAACTTTGAAGCAATAAAGGAGGACTGGAAAAAACACAAAAGGTCATATTTTGTATCCTTTCAGCTTTTCCAAGTCCACGAACCGGCAAATTAAAGTGAGTCTCATTTTTTCCAAGTCCACAATCTTCTACAGTTCAATCTTATAACTCGAATTTAATATATTATCACATCATTTTTTATTTTTTAAAATGATCAAATATTATTGTTGCGTTTTAATTAATATATCGTCCGTTTCATTTACCGACATTTTGTTGTTAAAAATTATGTTTATACATATAATTTATGTAGCACGTTCTGTAATACGTAATGAGACTTTAGTTATGCATCTCGTATAAAACGTGAAAGAACAATAAACGAGAAAACATAAAAAAGAATTAATTTTAGATGGCAAATCACATAAAAGAGCCCTTGTAATATACTTGATTATTCATTTTAGCTCCTGTGTTTTTTATTCGTTCACTTTGGCTCGTGTGTTTTTTATTCTCATTCAAAATATCCAATTGGGTATTTTGGGATAAATTTGCCATTGGATTATTAAAATACAATTTTTTTAAAACAAAAGCCATAAATCCCCAAATTCCATCTTTCCCTCACTACAACTCTAAATTCCTGTTCACCACCTCTTCTGTTACTTTCCCCAAAAAACTCAAATCATTATTGCCAAGCTTCGCTTCTACCCTAGGGTTTTACTTCTTTTTCTTATTCTTTCTGCAGGCATTTAACGTGATAGGGTTTTCATTTATTGATTGAGGACGATAGTGATTCTTTCGTGTTTTGGTAATTTTCTTGGTAAAAATAATATGTATTTTAATAATTCAAGGGCAAATTTGTCCCAAAATATTCAATTGGATATTTTGAATAAGAATAAAAAACACAGAAGTTAAAGTGAACGAATCAAAAATACAAGGGCTAAGATGAATAATGAAGTATATCACAGAGCTCTTTTATATAATTTACCATTTTAGATTCTATAACTTCAATCGAACTTTTCGGAATCGAAACGAACTCGAATCCACCGTTTCCTTCACGCGACGGCTCTTACTCATAAGGCTCTTTGATGTAATTGGTTGATTTGGTCAAATAAGCATATAATAAAATAGTTACAAGTTTTTCTTCCCAAGGTCGACTTTTAAAGTTGCCGTTGAAGAGGACTCGTCCTCTTAATTGGGCAAGGAATCAAGACCAGTCTTTCTGATTGGAAAGCTCAAAGTCCCACTTGACAGAGTTAAGCTCTAATATTCTATATTTCACCCAAGAAAAAAAAAAGGCTAGAAAGAGAATATGAATGGCTACAAATTAAAGAATCAATTGAAAGTAACATGTATACAAATGTCTTCGAAATTGAAACGTAAGTTAAAAGTGATAATATAAGAGATTTAAAGTTTAAAAGATTAAACTGATATTAGACTATAATAAAATTATTAAATATTAAATAAATTTAAAAAATGATCGAAAAAGATTGCCTTTATTTATTAAATAAAAATTAATTAGTTTATTTTTTATTATAAAAATGGATTAATTTATAAAAATTATTAAACTAAATCAAATTAAAAATTTAAAAATTAAACCGAGGATGGTTCAAAATTTTCACTACTAAATCGATCGAACCAATTCGATTTTTAAACAATTAGTACGGGAAGTGTAACCATGATCATAACCACAAGCAGATTAATCTCTAGAAATGGGACTTGAACATATTTATAAATATAAATTATGTGCATTCTAAAAGAGTTCAAGACCATATATTTTATTTTTTGTGCTCTTAAGGAAAGTATCCTATTTAAGTTGTGTGTATTAATCTTAGTTAAGATATAATGGGTAAGATTGATGTATATAATATATGATTTACCTTTTTCGTTTTTTGGTAAACTATTGTATGATTCTTTTATTTGTTGGGAAATGCTCATTCCCAAAGCAAACAGAAACCAATGTAAATGCTTTGCCTTTTGACATAGATTCCTGACCATTATTTTGTTGCCTTCCTTTCAGATCATAAGCAGCCATTCAAAGGCAAGTTGGCCGTAGACTTTAGAGCCATTTGAGGCCAATTAGGGCAACTTTCACCAATTATGCTCTAGTCTTACTAAGTATATCCAAATCATGAGATCATCAATTTAATAAAATAGGACAACAGATTTTTTATAATATTCATAAAATTTTGCAACCGTTACTTTTCGATAAATGTTCTCATACATATAAACAACAACACTCAATAAAAACATCAGGATTTGGGAAAGTTTAATACTCTCTCCGATTCATAATAAATGTCGTTTTAAAGGAATGCACACTTGTTAAGAAAGTTAATTAAATGTTTGATATACCCTTATTAATTACATGTTAAAGTGCCTTGAAAATATAATATGTATAATCTGTGTAATTAAGATGTGAGAGAAATTAAAGGGTAATTTTGGAAGTAAAATTATAAATATGCATAGAAAGTGACAAACGACACTTATTTTGAATAATTAAAATTTCTTTAAAACGACACTTATTATGAATTAGAGGGAGTATTTTTTTAATATTAAATTTTAAAATTGAAAGAATAATTCAGACTCAACTCAGCATGATTCTCATGCTTTCAGGCAGGTCACTCCCTCTGCTGCCAAGAACGGCAAATGGGAAATTAATGGTTTTAAATGATTGCTGCGTTTTCAAGTTACAGTCAACTTGTAAATGAGTAATTATGGCTAATGGGAAATCATTATCCAAGTTATTATCATTTCGTTGAGGGAGTTAAGAGTTGCAGGGAACAACGAGTAGGTCATCTGGCAACAAAGTCCAAAGGTAAAGGATGAGATCAATTGTTTTATTTTTGTTCTTTTAACGTTGTTTTAACTTATCTCATTCATTATTTATAGATAAAATAAGTTAAAACAGCACTCTACCAGTAAAAATGGAACAAGATATATCTCTCCAAAGGTAGGAGACACATTTTATCCAACCTTCTATATTTTTTTTAAGTCAAAGAGATATAGATCTATTATATAATTTAAAATTGTTAAAATATTATTCTATTTCTGAATTTTTTAATTTTTTCAAAATTGTTACCTTAGATTTTGGTTAAAGATAACATATAAATATCGTACTTTGACTAATTAAAATGTCATTGATATTATGACCAACTCAGTTTTTAAATTTATTATAGATTAAGTACGCTTGGCTTAAATTAGAAATTTAAGATAATTATGTTAAGGCAAATTTAATTAGCTTAGTTCTAATTTAAGAATTAGATTAGAATATTTGAGTTTAAACTTGATTAAATATATTTTAATTTATTGATTATAATAATTAGTTAAATTTATAAAAAGTATTAAATACGAGTCTAATCAAACTTAGATATTTAAAAATGAGATTAATTAAATTTAAGTTGAACTTTTTTATTATGTTTACAATAAGTTGAAGTAAATAAGGTAATCTATGAATTATTTTATTTAATATATATTTGAATAAAAGGATTACCCATTATCGATTATCAAATAAGATAAATAGATGTACCTCATCGTGAGGTTGACCTCACTTTTGTTTCACAACATCTCTTACCTTCTTCCACCATAAACATGTATAAATACACACACTTCCTATACCGCAAAAACTCTGCATATTCTGCCTTTTCCATTGAAACCCATCTTTCTTTTTCTTCTTCAAAGCTCATGTCGTTCTCTTGGTCCAAGAAAACCATGCGAGTCCGCGACACCATAGCAGATGATGCTTCATGGTACCTTGCCATATTACTGTTGGGTCTGATTCTGTTGGCGTCCATCAGAGAGAGTTCTAATACTACTTCGTCTCCGAACCAGTACTCGGTTAGAGGAAGCCAGCTTTTGGACAGACCTTGCGATGAAATATATGTTGTCGGAGAAGGAGAGACACTCCATACCATTAGCGACAAGTGCGGCGATCCTTATATCGTCGAAAACAACCCGCATATCCATGATCCTGATGATGTTTTCCCTGGACTTCTCATCAAGATCACTCCTTCTAAACCAAGGAAGATGTTGAGGTAGTTCAATATTGATGAAAACAGCGAAAAGACTTGATCGCTCCTTCTTGTCACTTTAGTCTGACGTTTAAAATTATTATTTATCTTCTTGAAATTATACTTTTGTATTATCTATATTCCTAGATACTATTTTCTGTTAAAAAAATTGAAAGAAGTTATATTACTTGTATAGGTGTTGGCAAACAACTTCTCAGTTAATTTTAGCTTATTAACTAAAAATTAGATTTTTGATTATCTTAAAAAATTATTGATTAGTTTGATAAATAATTTATTAGTTAACTTATTGGAGTCACTTATTTAACTCCAATAAGTTGATTTTTAAAAGTTCCATAAAAGGAACTGTTTGGATGATCAATAAAAAATTAATAGGTAAATAACAAATTATACCCTCTTTTGCATAATTTTTAAATTATGATATATATCGTATATGTATTATACTATAATTATAGATATTTTTAATTTATTAAATAACATAATTTATATATATTATATAAAAATACTAATATAATGTAGTTTGCTGCATCATTCATATTAATAAAAAATTTAACGTTGGATTATTATTATTATTATTATTATTATTATTATGTTTTTTTAATTAAAGTTATAAAGTTAATTTTTGAAAAATTATATATCTAAAATCTAAATTCTTATAAAAATATTCAACTTAATACTAAAAAATATAATATTGATGTCCTTATAATTTTTTTAAAATCATGCTCTCATAAGTCATTTTACACATCAACAACTAATACTAAATAACTAATTTTACCAAACATCTTTAATAAACAACTAATATTATCTACTGATCAAATCAACTGATATGATTAGTCATCAACTAAACACTGATAGAATCAACTAACAACTAATACAATTCACTGTTTGCCAAACATGGCCGTTATGTGATACATCATCATAATTCAACTCAATTTTAAATCAGATATGAATTAATTAAATTAAATTAAAAATAATAATTTAAGATTATTATTTTTAAGTTAATTTTAATTAGTTCTAAGAACTTAATTTGGTTATATAATTTGATTATTATGCAAGCAACATTTGATTGAGTTTTTTCAGATTTCAATCCAAAATTTGAACCAATCCCAAAAATTTTGGAATCTAGAGCATACTTGGGTGGTTCCAAAGGAGATGGTGAACTGGTGATGATGCATTGGAGCTTTCTTATTTTATGATGAGAGTGAACAATTTGCTTTTGGTACGTTAAACAAATCAATGTCGACAATTAGTGAGAAAAAGCAAACGAATACATAATTAGTTGATCGAGTTAATTTATTGTCTTGCCAAGATGATGTAAGAACGTGTTTTGTTCATACCAAGTCAACGTTGTCTATTTAAGAATAATGATAATTTCCCATTTCTTATCCTCGACAACAACACGATTTATGATATTGGAATAAATATCTACAGATCCGTTACTAAAATGAATTTAATAAGAAATTAAATGATCCCATCAATATTTTATTAAAATTTTGTACTCAAAGAAAACAATTTATGTTTCATGTTTTTTATTTGAGTTTTAATTTTTTTGTTTGATTTAGTTTAATGATCTTTATTGTTAAAAATCGATCAATTTATTATTAATTAGATATTTTCATAAACTAATTAATTTTTATAAATCACTTAATTTTTATTTAACAATTTCTTTTTAAATTAAAATTTAAAATTTTCAATGATAAGAATAGTCTTCTTTAATTATTTTTTAAAATTTAATTTGATTTAATCTTTAACCGGTTTTATATGATGGTCTAATATTAGTTAAACCTTTTAAAATTTAAACTTCTTATCTTATCAGTTTAACTTTAAATTAGGTTTTTAAAACATTAGTTATATTAGATACCAACTAATTTCATCATTTGCAGGAATTTCATAATAGAAAATTTGTTCATTCTTAATGATAATTGAAACATCGATCAAAGGTATGTTCCATGATAAAAAGTCTTATTTGATCTAAATATATAATTTCTTGAATTTTAAAAAAATAATTCAAAAATTTATATACTTAGATCAAATTAATTTACTTATAATTTAAAAAAAGATTGATCATAACTGAAAACTCTTTAAACTCAAACACCAATCGAACTGAGCATATAATTTAAATTTGAGTAATTAATTCGTTAGATGACTTATCTTAAACATGCAATTTGTTAAATAATTTAGTAAGTATACATCTAAAGGTGAATTTTCTTTTCCTGAATCTTTGCCATCTTTAATTAACTAGATTTGCATTAGGGTCAAAGGGTATTTATATATTACTTTTTTTTAACGGAATAACCGTAATCGCTATATTTGGAATGCGCATTGAATAAACCTTCAGATTGACGTAATAGTTTGCAAATCGCGTCAATAAGATACTTCGCACTAGATAAACCGTGTATGACAGGTTCGATTAAGAAAGCGTAGGTAAGAGAATCAAATACAAAACTTTTTAACTCCATACTCCTCCATTTTACCAACTTGACCATCCCATAAGGCACATATTTGTATGTTTCGAAAAAAAGAAAAACAAACTCTTAAACCTCTGATCTCATAAAAGCTCCAACTTCAGTCGTTATCAATGGATGATTAATTTGTTGCACATGTGTATGCAGTAAGTATACTTTAAATAAGTCTTTTGTGACAATAATGACAACTCTTCTCTTCCTTATGAACAAAGGTAAAGTTGGTTGTGAACCAACAATAATTGACAACACAAGTTATTTTCATATTCTTTACGTGCTTTAAATTATTTTTAAACAATGCATGAGGTATTTAATATTAGCTTGCTTTATTAGGGGATGAGTTGTTGTTTTAGGTGGATGTACGCAGGGACGGAGGTAGGTAGGGGTCAGTGGTGCACTGGGCTCTCCACCTTCAAAATTATGAAATAATTATTTACATATATATATATATATATATATAATATGGATTGGTTATTTAGAGGTTAATAGTGCATTGGGTCCTCTAAAATTTAAAAAATTAAATATTTGAACCTCCTATTTTAAATTCCTGACTCCGTCACTGAATCCTCACTCAGCTCTCCCCCGTGATATTGGTAGCAGAAGTACTTATGAGAGTACAAACACGTGAAAATTGTAAAACAAATTGCTAACTACTGCCAGATTCGCAAATCACAAGGACAGGACCTGCTGTGAATTGTCCGGTCTCGCTGAGCTTTCAAAGAATAGCAAGCTTTGAAGCATCGCCTATATAAATGGCCCAATGTTCCCAGTGCTCACCAGGCACTTCAATTCACATTAAGAAGTTCCCTCTGAATATTTATCATAAACACTTCATTTTCTTGGTATAAATCCTCACTGTTCCTAAGATAATCTCATGGAATCTGTTCAACTGTTCCCTCTTGATCATCCCCAACAAAAATGGGAAGGCAAGGCCTGGGAAGAGCTATCTGGCATCAAAGCAGAACAAGTATGGCCTCTACTGGTTGACTTCTGCGGCCTAAACAAGTGGTTCCCTGCCGTCCGTACATGCCTTCTTGCAGAGGGCATCAATGGCCAGCCTGGTTGTGTGCGTTATTGTGCTGGTTTCAAAACTCATCTTGATAATGGTGAAGATGGGGTAATAAACTGGACAAAACAGAAACTGTTGTCCATTGACCGAGAGCAAATGTCACTAACATATTCCATTATAGATGGAAACGTAGGGTTCCAGTCGTATCTGGCGACCTGGAAAGTGACTAAAATTGAAGGAGGGTGTAGAGTTGAGTGGAGATACGAGGTTGAGCCAGTGGATGGGTGGAAACCAGAGGACTTGAGCTCCTTTGTGAGATCTGGTTTGCGAGGCATGGCCATAAAAATTGCTCAAGTTTTCCAAGCTTAATTTTCGTAGCAATTCGATCACATATTGGCATTGCATCTGCATGCTAGGTTTTACATATATATATATATCGATATATATGTATACGATTTATAGTAAAGATGGCTTGTGATCACCACTAATAATTGATATATACATATATATACTGGTGCATGATTTTTATGCGGCCGAAGTTTGAGTCTAGCTGGTAGAATACTAGCTACTACTGCTTATGTAAGCTGCTAATATACTTGTGGTGCTTAGAAGAATAGTACCGTCTCTTCTTTGTACTATCGACTCTAAATTATTGTACGAAGGCAATTGTTAGCTATGTCTTCCCCTCCCTTTCATCTCCCTTAAATCGTTAATGTCAATTATTGGAAATTTGGGTTATTGTCGGCCAACAACTATTGCCGTTAAGCCTCTTACCACCACTAGATAGCTAAATTACTCTTTTCCCATCATTTTTTCTTGATATATATTTTATTCTTAAATTAGTAAAAATGTTTGTTTGTTTGAGTTTGTGGTTTTGGTTTCTTTGCGATTTTAAAATTTATAAAACTACAAAAATTAGTTTTTGTTTCTTTTATTTATAATCTGATTTGTTATTGATTGAATTATATTATTTGATTATTGATTAAAATTATAAATTATTTATTTATTTAAATTAAATTAAATTATTAATTATTAATAAATATAATTAAATTAAAAACATATAAATTTTAAATAAAATTTGATTTAATAATTACAATAAATATTAACTTATAATAATATAATTTTAATTTATAATTTATTAATAAATATTATATGTGAGATTAAGATAAATTTAATTCATTAAAAATAATTTATTTTTAAGTTTTATCTGATATGTAATTATCATCAATAATAAAAAATATAACTACTTTGACATTAACAACCAAATAGATTTTTACTTTTATTAAAAAAATAGAAACTAAAAATAAAAAAATATAAAAGAAAAATAAAAGTAGAACTAAGCGATTTTTTAGTTGTTTATGTTTAAAGAAACTAAATTTAAGCTCAAGTTCATAATTATAGAACATAAATCTAAAATATATAGAATTTTATTAAATTCTGAGTAATTAACAGAAAAATGAAAAAGAAGTTAATTAAATGAAGTGATTACTAAGGTAATAATGGAGATGAAGAGAAATAAATTTGTGCAAAAGTATTTCTTCTGTTTTATGTCAAGCTTCAGAACAAATCAATAAACGATTCTCTCTTCATATCCTTTACATATTTAAACTGAAAAGACTAAAAATAACGAAAGACCTACCATTTTGGAACTATATTTGTTATAAGCATTGTTCTCCAATCTGAACTCATCCAGTTGACCCGACTAAGAAATTCGCTAAATGAATGTAGCCGATCGAAAAAAATCAACCTAACTTGTTTAAGATCAAGCTTGATATAAAACAAATATAGCGAAGTGATGTACATCTAAAAGTTGGACAAAAATCTAATTTCATTTAGTGGATTAAACTCTATAAAACATGACAAAGAGAAAAGTTTGTAATGAAATATTGTTTAGTAGATAATGTACTAATTAAGGTTCAAAGATGTAGTGAGTACTTGAAACAATATGTTAACATATGGTAATTACATATGTTAGTTGGTCAAAATTCTAAATCAAATAAAATTATATTCGTTTTACCTAATATTAGAATAAGAGTCATTTATAAATTATGCTTTAAGATCTTAACCATAATAGAATAAGTTACATAATTTAAATAAGTTAAAATAAAGATTTGTAAAACAAGTGATTCTGAAGTATGTCTAATTCTTTGGTCAAGTTGCATTTGTAAGGATGCGAAGTTGAACTCATGTAATGACCATGATGTTGGGACATGAAAAGAGGTTCGTACTACACATACATACGGCTAAATAATCTTGATAAAATTAAAATTTAAAATATTTATTTTATTAATATAACATAATTTTATTAATAATTTGTTAATAAATATTATATAAAAGAATAAATATATTTATTTAATTAAAAATAATTTATCTTTAAGTTTTATTTAATATGTAATTATTATATGTGATAAAAATATAATTACATTAATATTAACAATTAAATAAAATTTTGTTTTTATTTAAAAAATAAAAAACTGAACATGAAAGTTGAAAATTATAACAGAAAAATAAAAATAAAATCAATTCGTCAATTATGTTTGGAGTTAAATCAAACGAGCAATGATTTATTTTCTTTTTCAATTTTATGTCGAGAAAAGGTGCATTCCATTTACCCACATTTTTTCTCTCTATAAAAAGATTGTAAACGCAATCAATTGCCGCTGCGTACCACTAACTCCATTACTAAAGAAAAAATGGAGAAAATGATATGTTTTGAAAAAAATGGCAAGTGCTTTTCTTTCATTAATAAAGAAAATGATAGGTAACTAAAGTGGAATAGTTCATTACGAAAGAAAAGGCAATCAATTGCCGCTGCGTACCACTAACGCCATTACTAAAGAAAAAAACAGGAGAAAATGATATGTTTTGAGAAAAAATGGCAAGCGCTTTTCTTTCATTACTGAAGAAAATGATAGGTAACTAAAGTGGGGGAGAAAAGTGTTAGAAAAGGATCCAAAAAACTTTTGCTGGGATCCTACAGAACCAAAGTTAAAGCTCGCGACAGTCCAGTACAGCACATCGCAGGTATTCTTGTATGAACAAATTTTTTATTTTTGTTACCCATATTTTAGGAGGGTTTCAATAATAGAAAGACATTTTAAGTCATTTATATTTAAAATAATTTTTGCTCGGATCGGATAAGTTCCTTATAGAAGACAAAACTATAATCTCAAATTTTAAACGCCATATATACATAAGGATAAGTTGCACAAACAAATTTACATAGCCATGGAATGGGCCTAGAAACGACAATTTCTGTGATTTAAACAGTTTAAGAAAAGCATGGCTTTGAGTCAGAATCCACGTAGTAATACATAGGCCAAGCTACATGTCTGCAGGTAAGGACCGGTTGGATGAAAAATTTACTGAAATATGTATTAACTATCATATTTGACTCTCCAATCATCTGAGTGAAAGTAATAAAGAGGCACATACTCATGACCACCAAGAGCCTGAACATGTGCAACTCTTGGAATAAACTGAACAGCTCGCTGGAAACATTTCAAAGCAGTTTCATGATGTTCTGTAAACTGTAGCAATTTCCCAGGACGCACCTGCATGTCCACCAGATATTAGATAGTGAAACAAAAATAGGCAAAGAATAGCTTAAAGCGCTAAATACAACTACATCAATCTGAATCTGCAGCCCTTGCATTCATGTATGGAAAACGAGCCGTTCATCCTCCAAATAAAGGACAAAAGATCATACCGCATCTGTATGAGGAAATGCTTAGATCTCAAGTACAAAGCATACAATCGTGGAATGGTTAAAATCATGAACAATTCCTGTGTTCTAGAATCAAGGAACTAGCAAACCAGCAAATAGATGATGAAGGTCCATTTTTAAGTGTTGAACAATAATGTAACTTTTTGGTAAATATGAAGAAGTAACCGCAAACAACAAAAGAATAGTAACAATAGTCTAATCAAAGACCATATGTTGCCAAGCCACTTGCATACATCTAATTAGTATGGCTGACCAAACTTAAATGGATATAAAATCAACAAGCAATAAAGTCTGCACATAAAAATTAAAATGCTATGGAAGTGACAATAACCAACTAGTCAAAGCTGAATAAAAATGTATAGAAAAATAGCAAGGAAAAATGTGCTGTCATATTTAGTGAAAAGTTAGATAAAGTTACCAAGATTGAGGAGATAAGCAATCGGTTGTTATGGGTTCTTGCTTAGGGGCTCAACTACATATCTTCTTTTAAACGCTGCAAAAAAATTTAAAAGTTACTTTCAGGAATAAAGAAAATGTGTTTTCAATACTTGATTTGTGATTACCAGGTACTACAACTCCAAAAAATGTTCTGATTATGCAATTGCAGTTCAAACAAATTATCTGAATATTTTTCAAAGGTTTAACTGAATAGAAGGCATCACTTTATAGTGCGAATCTCTTATGGTGATAGTGTCACAAACTGCACACAATTATACAACAAATGAAAATAATAACACAACCTCCTGGGATTTAGAATACGCACATATAAAAGTGTTGAATATATATCCAGTCCTTCCAGACTTAAGGTGACAACTTGTGAGCAAAATTGAAGGCACGATCAGCTTCTAAATATTCAAGCAATTGGAAGTATGCTTTTCCAGCCTGTAGTAAATATGTTAACCAATCATTGACATGCTATGTAATATGCCAGTATAATGCATGGGAATTACAAAAAACAAATATCATGACATAACCTGAACAAATACACAACATTATATGATGAAGGTATTGTTTTGGATTATTAAGAAACTAAGTCCTAGGTCTTCCCGAGGCAATAAATTCAAGCAAGTAGTTCAGACAGCTTTCCCAAATAAGTAACCTTTGTTTAAAAACATAGCCAGAATTTAGAAAAAGAAATGATTACAACAAACAGATTTTTAACACAACAATTCTAAATGAACATAGTTGGATGTTATAGTCATTAAACAACCAAAATCGGAGTTGGGTGCCAAAGTAATACCTTCTAAAGTAACAACAGTAGAAAGAATGAGAAATAGTTTATGAATGTCGTTGGTTTATATATTTACTATTAGTTATTGCCATATGTAGCAGAATAGTTATTATGTTTGAGTAAGTTATTGTCCATTTAAATTTAAAACTGCTACTTTTAGAAGGGTTAACTTTTTGCAGCTCTATCTGTAAACCTTAAAGGCAGTTTGAGACAACAATAAGAAGTTAAGGATCCTATTTGGCAATCAACTGATTACATTTGACTGTTAACTGATAACTAATTATATCAGATGATTTAACCAACAAATTGCATTAGCTGTTTAGTATTAGCTATTTATGTGTAAAATGACTTATGAGGATATAACTTTTAAAAAAATTATAAGGATATGAATATTATATATTTTAGTATTTGGATATTTAATTCTACAAAAAATTAAGTTTATAACTCTAATAAAAAATATAGAACATATAATAATAATAACAACAACAACAACAACAACAATAATAACAATTCAAATAGAGCAAAAGAAATGAATATCATCATTTAAAGCAAATGTTTATAACAATTTAAGAACGACGTCTAACTGCCATTAAATTAGAAGTAATATTATCACGAATAATTGTCATCTCTCAAGTTTTTTGTTTTTCAACGCATTCTTATGTAGAGTTAACTTCAACATCTTGAAATACATCTGGAAGTATAAATTTAGGATCTTGATCGATGACGTTAAAAGTCGAGTCACCAATTGTACTTCTTCTAATATAGTTATGTAAATAAAAAGCTGCACAAATTATTCTATTTTGATCTATCAATGAATACGTAGGCATTTTCTCCAATATCATCCATCAAGCCTTAAGAACACTAAAGGCCCTTTAAATATAATTTCTCAACGATAAATGAGCTCGATTAAAAACTTTTCGAGATCTTTTTGGATTTGTACCACGAAACTCTGATTGATGATACCTTGTCTTTGGATAAGGTGCCAAATATCCTTCTCTTTCCGGATAGTCGTTGTCAACCAAGTAATATAAAGAGTAGCTACTTTTTACAAACAACTATAATATACTTCGGTTGACACAGTTTTACTGCAGCAAATCCATATAAACCTTAACTACTATAAGACTTTATTTAATGAAACTAAATCTATCTCAGATTTCATTCATTAATCCAGATTGTATTCATTAAATCTCATGTTGCAGGCACTGATGTTCTGTTAAATCAATTACAACTAGAACTATCAATGATAAGAAGAAAATTAATAGTAATTAATAAAATTAATATTAATAAGAATAATAGTATTTAACATGCACAAGATGGTTTGAATGTAACATATAGGAGTTGAAAATCTGGAAAAGTGAAAGAAGAATTCCTAGACTATGTTAGTTGTAACGTTTCCACTAGATATGCATCTGTATTTTAGCCACATCTTGATCTGTAGACATCCAAATCTGATGAATTTGAGTTTAGATTAAACTAGAAACATATGGATATATTTTTCATAAAGAAATCGAATTTGAATTCTGTCTTTAAAAGTTTCAAATTTTGGCTTGAAGTTGAGTGCAGTGTGCTGTCGTGGTTTGAAAACATCTTAAAGTATTTTGAGTATTACTTGCAGAATACTGAGCCAAATTGTGTGAACTTAGTATCATTAGAAACTTAAGACATACGTAAACATTTGTTTAGAAGAATGTATTGCCTAAATACCTCATTTTCTTTGTCAAAATGGACATGAAAAATTCCAAAAATATGTTTTGAGAAATGAATAAGGGATCATCAGGTAATACACGATCGTGACAGAAAGGAAACATCAAGGAGTTGCACAATCATGCTTGGAAACATCGAGGAGTTACACGATCGTGTACTACCTAATGATCCCTTATTCATTTCTCAAAACAGATTTTTGGGTCAATTTTGCATAGCCATTTTGACAAAGAAAATGAGGTATTTAGGCATTACATTCTTATAAAAACATGTTTCATTGTGTCTTAAGTTTCTAATGACACTGATTTCATGCAATTTGGTTCAATATTATGTAAGTTATACTCAAAATACTACAAGATTTTCTCAAACTACGACAACACACTATACTCAACTTTAAGCCAAATTTTGAAACTCTTAAATATAGAATTAAAATTCAATTTCTTCATAAAAATATAGGCAAAAGTCATTAATTTAATCTAAACCTAAAATAATCCCATTTGGATTTTTACATATCAAGATATGGCTAAAATACAGATACATATCCAGTGGAAATGTTATAGCTAACATACTCCAGAAATTCTTCTTTCACTTTTCCAAATTTTCAACTCCTATATGTTACATTCAGATCATAGTTCATCAGCTCTACATCATTTAATCTTCATTCTCACCTTAATTTCATATCAATATCATTCATAAACAACTCATAAACTATGGTTGATCATAAATACAAAAACAGAATATCAACGTATACATACATTCATCAAATTTCTGCATACTTTCTACTCCATTATCATGATCATTTCACCTTCAAACTATCATCATATATGTTTGTAAGTCACCATCGTGTATGACTAACATTTAAGTTAAATGCTAGCCATGGGGTGACTTAATTAGTCACTGTGCATGTCTAGTCACGGAAGTAACTTAATTAGTCACCCCTATGCGTGGCTAGTGACTAATTATACTGGTATGTGTTTATCCCCATGTGTTCATCTAATATCCCTTTACATATATACTGCTATGTACTGCTATATATACAACTATATATATCCCTTTCCTGATGCTTGATACAGTGTGCATACCCAGAATAGGTAAAGATAAGGTATGTCTTCTTAAGCTATTCCCCAAGATTTGGAAATAATTAAACCCGAGAATAACTATTCTAACTCTTTTTTTATCTAAACACAAAATAGGTAATTGTTAGGAATATACTAAGAAAAGACTACTTATTTCACTGAGCCAAACATGTTGTAAGTTCCTTTTGATTCAAAACAACTCAATCAATAGTTTAAAACAAAAGAAATGAGAACGAAGAGCAACCAGGAACCGAGGGCAGAATAGTTATTACCAAACAACTAATTTAGTTGTTTGGTCCAAAACACTCCACATCTAGAGCTTTTCACAAAATAGCTGGTTGATTCAACCCAACCAGCTAATAACCAAACAAAAAAACAACTTTTTAATATAGTCAAACCTCTAATTTAGGTCAACTCGTTGAAAAATACCATATCAACTATTTATTAAACGACCCAAAGTTGTATTTTAGAAAATCTTTTGATTACCTTTACTCTTGGAGATTGTTGGGTTCTCTCTAACGAGCCCAAGTTATCATATTGTAAAAATAGGTAATAAAGGAAGGAAAACTCGGAAATCTGGTAAACTATAGCCATACTTCAGTCAAGTTAGGTTTATAAAGGAATATGAACATATAGCACTAGCAGCATAATGACAAGAATTGGTTAACCATTTGGACGAATTATCTAAAGATTTGTCTATTGAGAAATTGGAGGGAAAGGCTTATAGAGAGGGAAGTGTCATTAGAGGGTTCCTGAGGTTAGAGAGGGACAGACTAGCCACTAAGTTGGATGCTTTAAAGAAACAATGTAACTTGCACTTTGGGCCTTCTATTCGAAGAAATAAATTAGGAGAATTGGTTAAGCTTAAGTAGATCAGTTCAGTCGAAGATTATCAATACTAGTTTGAATAGTTGTCAACTAGGGCCAGTTCACTGACGATGGAGCAACAAGTTCAGATTTTCCTAAGTGGGTTGCAGGAATATATTGTTGTCAAAGTGGAGTTACACCAACCACCATATTTAACTAATACGATAAGCCTCACTTGGTTGTATGAAAAGAAAGGTAATTGGAACAAAGGAGAGTCTTTCAATGTAAAACTAACATGTTTTGTTTAATCGCTCTCTCCATTTATGAAGCAACTTAGTCAAGCTGAAATTGAAGATAGAAGGGTGAAAAGTCTTTGTTAAAATTGTGATGAAAGGTTTGTACCATGCCACCGTTGCAAGAAACTATTCTGGTCAGAAGTTATGGAAGACCACCATATTCATAATAAAGACGAAGAATAAAGGGACAATGTCAAAGCAGCTTAAATCTCAATTCATGCAATCACTAGATCACAATCTTCTCAAACCATGCATATTAGTAGATCTTTGAAAGGGAACTCATTGTACATATTGATAGATTCTGTAAGTACTCACAGTTTCTTGGATGTAGTTTTGGCCAAAAAATTGAACTAAAGAAGAGACGCGGGTGATGGTGGCTAATAGGGAGTTTGTCCCTTGTGAAAGAATTTGTCATAATGTTCCTCTCCTCATGGGTGATACTCTTTTTTACATTGATTTGCTTCTATTGTCTCTTACTCGACCGGATGCAATTATGGGGTTTAATTGGATAAAAACTTTGCTGTTTATCACATGAGACTTTAATCTGATGAAGATGAGTTTTAGCAAAAGTGGGCAACTTATAGAGTTACAAGGAATGAGGGAATCTAGGCCCACTTCCCTAAAAATTTTATCAACTAATATCTTATCTATTGACAGGGATTTTGATTTATAGAGACTTTTATCATAATTTCATAGCATCTTTAAAGAACCCAAAGAGTTACCATTATCTTGTACCTGTGATCATCGCAGCTTGTTAAGACTAGGGTCTTCACCAATGACTAGTTGTCCATACATGTATCCTTATCTTCAAAAAGATGAAATTGAAAAGCAGTGTCAATAGATGTTAGATAGAGGATTGATTCAATGCAGTTAATCTCCTTTCTCTTCTTTTGTGTTGTTATTACAAAGGCTGATGGTACTTGGCATTTTTGTGTGGATTATTATGTTTTAAATGCCAAGATAGTTAAGAATACATTTCCCATTCTAATCATTAAAGAGTTGCCTGAAGAACTTCATGGGGCCAAATTCTTTACAAAGACAGATTTTCATTTTGGCTACCATTAAGTTCGAATGTTCCCTGCTGATGTGGAGAATATAAATTTTTGCACTCACCATAGGCATTTTGAGTTTCTAGTATGCCCTTCAAGTTAATAAAGGCATCCTCCACATTTCAAGCTTTGCTGAGTTCTGTGTTCCAACAATATCTACTGAAGTTTTTTGGTATTTTCTTTGATGATATGCTCATCTACAGCAGATCTTAAGTTAAGAACATACAACATTTACATGTTGTTTTCTCTATTCTTTAACAACACAACTTATTTTTAAAGAAATCTAAATGTAGTTATGCTCAATCAGAGGTTGCTTATTTGGGGCATTTTATTTCTACCCAAGGTGTTTCAGCAGATTGCAATAAGGTTGATGTTATGATTGAGTAGCCTTTGCCTATTTCTGTCAAAGCATTGCGGGGGGTTTTAGGACTTACTGGTTACTATCAAAGTTTGTGAAGAATTATGAGTTGATTGCAATATCTCTAATTGTGATGCTTCATAAAAATGCCTTTATTTAGATGGAGGATGCAAAGAATACCTTTTCAAAACTTAAGTAGGCTATGTCCACTACATCAGTGTTGGTTTTACTAGACTTTTCCCAACTATTTGTCATTGAATGTGATGCTTTAGATTTTGGATTGGAAGCGGTTCTATAGCGCAAAGCTGAACAATTGCTTACTTTTCTTACCCCTCAGCTACTAGACATGTTAAGCCTCTTGCTTATGAAAAAAAACTAGTTGGGTTAGCTAAAGCTGTTCAACATTGGTGACCTTATTTGTGGGGAAAAAGTTTCATCATTATAGCTTGAAATTTTTACTGAAGCAAAGAATTATTACCTCTCCTCAACAGCACTAGCTAAGCAAATTGTCAAGGTTTAATTTCATAGTTGAGTATCGAGCAAGTAGAGAAAATATCATTGCTGATGTTTTGTCTTGTAAGTTTGAAATTACTATTGTTCTTACGACAATTTCTGCTTTTAAGTTGACATATTTTGATGAAATTCAAACTGAAATAAAATCTAACACTACTTTGCAACAACTTCATGATCAAATAGTGGAAGGAGAATTAACAAATGTTTGGCCATAATGGGATAGATTTTTTTTACAAAAATTCACCCTTATAGGCTACTCTTATCTTTGTTATGCATCAACAGTCACTTGAAGGCTACCAAAAGATCTTGAACAAGTTCATGATTATGTTCGTACTTGTTTTATATGTCAAAGTAACAAGGTTGAATACCAATATTGTTCCAAGTTTGGCTTGATATTTCTTTAGACTTTGTTGATGGATTGTCCCCTTCTCATGAAAAAATAGTTTTATTAGTAGTTATGGATCAATTTTCTAAGTATGCTTATTCCCTGCCACTTTCCTATCTATATCTTGTTGTTACTATAGTAAGTTTGTTCTTTGATAATATTGTTAAGTTGCATGGATGCTAGAATTTGTTGTAAGCAATCATGATTTCACTTTCACTAGTCTTTTTTGGAAGGATTTGTTTTATCATGTTGGAGAAAAGTTATCCTTTAGTTCTTCTTATCATCCTCAGTCAGACGGCTAAATGGAAGTAGTCAATCATACTGTTGAGATGCATCTTTCTTGCTTTTTAGGTGATCGACTTAAGCATTGGGTAGATTGGCTTGTGTGGCCTAAATATAGCTATAACACTGGTTTTTATTCATCATTATGCGTTACTCCCTTTGAAGTAATGTATGGTAGGCTGGCACCATGTCTTCTATCCTATTGCCTTAAGTTGTCTCGCGTACAACTTGTGGGTCATAAGTTGTGCACTAAGGATGTGGTTTTGGAGGAATTAAAGAACGACTTTTTCATGCACAAAATACAATAAAGGTCTATTATGGCTCTCATCATAAAAATGTATCATTCTTTGTGGGAGACATGGTTCTTTTAAAGCTTCAATCTTATTAAAAAATTTTAGTTAGATCCAATTGCAATTAGAAGACATCCCCTCAATTTTATAGCCTTTATCCTAATCTATAACGAATTGGTGTTGTGGCTTATAAGTTGCAATTACCTACTGACTTGAAAATTCATCCTATTTTTATGTCTCTTGCTCGAAAAGGTTTCATTGTACATAACCTTGTTCCACTATAAGAAACATAGGGTTTAATGATGGAAATTACTGACGAAAAAATAGTTGTAGGTAATAATTGGCTACGAAGTTCAAAATTTTCATCGCCAAGTTATTAATGGATATTTTCTATTCTGTCTCTATATTTAGTGATGATAATTTTTGTGTTTTCTTATAGCCCTTAGCGATTAATATTGCCTTGTCTTTTTCAGCCTTTCCTTTTTGATTAGTTTTTGTCTTATATACCCACTCAACTCCTACTGCCTTATGTACTTTCGATAAATTAGTTAGTTCCCCTATGCCATTTCTTTTTATGGAAACAATTTCTTCATTTATGGCCTTTATCAACATCTCATCTTTAATAGCCTCTTCGTATGTAAATGGATAACACACTGCCATTAAAAAAACAATGAGTTATCAAATGTTGTTTGCACCTGTTCTGTGACATCATAGATAAAACTTAGACTCCGTATTTTTATAAGTGCTCCTCCTAAATCGCTATAGCTACTGCTACTATGTGATGAAGTTGATGGTGTTGATTCAGGAGTTACTAAAGTAGGGCTCTGTGGAGGAGTCTGTTCATCTCCTTATTCATCTTGTGTGTTAAAGTCATCACCATTATCATCATTGAAAAATAGTCCTTGAACTTTCTTATCTTCTTTGTGTCATTTCCAATATTTTGCTTCATCGAATTCGAAATCTCGTGAGATGATCACCTTCTTGGGCAAAGGGTTGTACAATCTATACGCCTTACTCCTCTTTTTATAGCCAATAAATATGCACTTTTCACCTTTATCATCTAGCTTCTTTCGTTTTTGATCAGGAATATGGGCATATGCAATGCACCCAAAAATCCTGAAATGTTCAACTGTTGGCTTGCTATCACTCCATGCTTCATTTGGTGTTTTAAATTTTGCACTTTTGTGTACAAGAGTGTGGAGAGTACAAAGAGGGCAGTAGACATCCCTTATAAGAATTTTGATGACCAGATGTTACGCTACTAGAATGTAATTGGTAGTTCAAAATATAATAAACAAGGTTTTGGAAATTCTAATGATGGAAATCATCATTAGCATCAACACCATCACCATCATCGGCCTCATTATTAGAATTCGACAAAGAAAGAAAGTTCAACTCTAGTGCATCTGGACCTAGGCATTTGATGGACACTTCGAGGTCATATCCTAGTTTCAATACCCTAGGATGGTATCATAGGGTATGAATCCAGCACTTAGACAGGCTCTGACTAGACTGATTGCAAGACAAGGAGCAAGCTTGGGGCTTGGGAATATGCTCAGGACCTTTGGAGGAGCACTAGTGAACTTCAGGAAGAGTCTACTTTACACGTCCTGCAGGACTGTCCGAGGGTGCTCGCTCTTTGGCACACTTTTCCTCCCGTTGTGGTCCCACCGAGTTTCTTCCAGCAGGAGGAGGAGAACTGGTTGCTCTCCAACCTTACGACGCTTGCGCTGGTTAACCAAGTAGCGTGGCCCACGATCTTCGGCGTAACATGCTGGTTTCTTTGGAAATGGCAGAACAACTGTGTGTTTGAGCAGGGCTTTTGTTGGCCGCACGATGGCCCTCGCACTATCATGGACTACGTGGAATGGATTAACCGTGCGAGGGCCATGGAACATTGTGTGTTTCCCACACAGGGCCTTCCAGTGGGTTCCTATGTGGGGTGGGCGAAACCCCCAACTGGGTGGGTCAACATCAATTCTGATGGAGCAGTGCCCCTGGGGTCCCCTCGAATGTTCACCGGCAGCCTTATACGTGACTGGAATGGGGCCTGGCTAAGGGGATTCCAGCAACATCTTGGGTCGGGTTCGCCCTTAGTTGCGGAGTTATAGGGGGTGCTCTCTGGGCTCACTCTGGCTTGGAACCTCGGTTTTTTTCGGGTGGTGGTCGAGGTGGACTCGCTCGAGGTTATTAATATTCTCTCTGATCCCCCCATCGTACTGACTGAGATTTCCTTTTTGGTGACAGGTATACACCAGCTTTTACATCGGGCGTGGACGACACAACTTCAACATGTTTTCCAGGAAGGGAACCAGTGCACCGACGGTCTCGCTTGTCTTGCGCGCGTTTCCAGTCCCGGCCTACATATTCTGTAGGACCCCCTTTTTGGCGTTCAGGAGCTTCTCTGCCGCGATGTGCAAGGAGCGGTGTTTCCGCACGCTTTGATTTAGTTTAGCCTTCTCCTCTTGTACAAAAAAAAGATTACCACGTGCTGGATATAGGAATCGAGCCGCTGCCACTTATGACAATCAACAACCAGCACAGGGGGGTATATGAACCTCCCAAATCAACCCACAAATAGGACAGGGTGGTGCTAACAGGTCTCAACAGGCAGGGTGGTCCTTATATAAGACATTAGAGTCCCTTATCGATTCATCAATCATTTAGTTTTGGGCGCTGCTGATTCATCTAAAGTTTTAGGACTCATGTAAGAG
>JANVCL010000004.1:1295295-1308083 GCA_026546855.1 Erythroxylum incrassatum | reverse complement strand
TAAACATGCATACAAAATCAAGAATGACACTTATTTTGAATAATTAAAATGTATCTAAAACGACACTTATTATGAATAAGAGGGAATAGTACGTAACTTTACTTTTAACTAGTGAAGAGATTGCTTCTAAATGGTTATTTTGTACTTATAATAACTTGTAAATTACGTGTTTATGAGTAAATTACTTGATTAATCAAAGATTCAAATTCATATGACCAATTAACAATAAGCTTGAATGGATTGGAGCTAAGTGCACATGTATGGGTACTTATGAATAGGGAGATGATGTTTCCATGTATTTGCCTTCTGAACCTGACCAAGTCTGGTTATTTATGTCACGCCAAACCGAACATCCTATTCTCTCAGTAAAAGGAAAGAAGGGTATCTAACACTGTATTTTTTATTGTTATTTCAATCAGCTTTTGAGGTTTCCAACAAATGAGAAAAGAAAAACAATTAATGTACTTCAGGTGCAGTTTCATGGCTATTTTAAGTTACAAAGGTATTGGTTCTCTGTCTCATTCCAGATGCGAAACAGAAGAGTTGCAGATAAGAAAGAAGTTGGCTTCTCCGTCATATGACTGTACAATGCCAGTCATGACAGGTGTGGGAGTTACTTTTGTAATAATAAAACTAAATATGCAGTTTTTTTTATCAGAAACCATCTTTGAGAATGACCCTTTTAAATAGAGAACAATTTGTTGGTCAAACAAAGAGTTAACAGAAACAGCTGGAAACGCCATTAACAAGGTGAAGAATGGTTTAGCAGTTCGTCATCTAAAGGAGTTTCACCAAAAAATAGTTGAATTTTTAAAATTTTAATGAAAACCCAGAAGTTTTAACAGTGATATGTATGTGAAAACAAATCGTTCTGTCTAAGAAAATGCCCAGGTTCCTTCATTCATGGATGATCTAATTTCCAGTTCTTTTGTTACAGAAAGAAACAGTAAAGAGTGGATTGGTAAGCAATGAATTACAGAGTTAGAATTTCAAGAAGAAATGGCCTAATCATCAGTAAATATAAAACCGAAGAACCACAGAAGTAGGGAGAAAGATGTTCTTTCCTTTTGAATCGAACCATTTCTTGTGGATGGATACTAAGAAACACTCACCTCCCGATGGGGTTCACAAATTCCGCATCAGAAACAGCAGAGAGCTCGATTTGGCTAACATCATCGTCATCAATTGGAGCTGGAAGATTAAGATCTATCAAACTCAAATTGTCCCCGAACTTTGTGGAAATTGTAACAGGAGTTGTTTGTATACCGGTTACGTGAGATCTCTTGTGCCCACCTAACGCTTGCCCAGAAGGGAACACTCTAAAACAACAAGGACATTCATGGAGTTTCTTCATTGCAACTACAGAACCTGAAGTACCTGCATTTTCTGGCTTGAACTCTGGTTCTCTAGCTGCTGGTGTAAAGACTTTAACTTTCTTGTGACTTGCTCTATGTCCACCCAAAGCTTGATAAGATTTGAACACTTTCTTGCACGTTTCACACTTGTACTTCTCTCTTGATCTGTTCTTGCAAGATTTGAACTCCTCTGATTCATCTGTTTCGTCCACGGAGTACTTCTCAGCTTCTTCCACTTCCACATCCAACCTTTGCTTGTTAAGTTGTTCTCTGCTCTCCCATTTGTCCCTCGACAGCATCATCAGAGAAAAGGCAACATCTTCCTCGGCGGTCGTGTCAGAGATTGAACTCAGCGGTTCAGGCTCAGCCCATGACTCGATCTTACTCACTTTATCATAATTAAGCTTCTTTCTGACGCCGTTCCCATTGTATTGATGCTCCAGCAATCTCCGGGTACGTTTAGATCGTCTCCGAGTTGGGTTCTTTGGTGACTCGGTCTCGCTTTCTTTGTCCTGAAAAACAACAGACTCAGCATCAACCGCCAAAGAAAACTCAGGATCTACCAAACGAACACTTCTCTTTGGGTTCTCTCTCAACCCATAATAGACACCTTTCTCTTCTTCTTCTTCTTCTCCTCCTCCTCCTCCTAACCCTGTTTCAGCTTCTTCTTCGTCTTCAGAAGACGAAAACGATAAAGCTGATCCTCCATCTTCGCTGAGTTGAATACCCTCTTCTTGTTCTTGCTCCGGCTTTTTAGGAACATGAAGATTCATGAAGTGAGACCTCATATGACCACCCAAAGCTCTTCCATTAGAGAACCTCTTCATACAAAACTTACACTTGTATATCTCCATCAAAATCCCAGAAACAAAAACACGACCTTTCTTCTCCAGCTCAAAGAAAGATACGAACTTTGAGAGTGGAAAAGAAACTAAAGAGTAGGTGACATAGAGTAGTAGCTCCACCATGAGATCATTATATACGAAGCTTAAAAAACCAAAAACAAAAAGAAAAAATAAATCAAAAAATGTGATTCTTAAACACAATAAAAACTAAAAACTAATGTTCTAAAAAAGTCATTGAATTTCCTTTTAAAACGGCGTATTAAACAATAAATAAAAACTTAATTAAAGCGTATCCATGAAGGGAGAAAGATCGACATGTAACATGCGAGTTGCGAGGCTCGCCCGTTTCTGTATTTATTCCCAACTATACTTTTCCTGTTATTTTCCCAAACTACCCTTTTTTGAATTTTCACCTAATTTTGGAAATTTCGGACAACAGCTACTCTTTGTTCTCAAAACGTTGTTGTCAACTTCTAGAATGTGTAAGGAAAAGATGAAAAACAAAATAAAAATAAGGATGAATTATATTTTAAATCTTAAATTCATTTAATTTTATAATATTATGATAAAATTTTGAATATTTAATTGATATTTTAAGTAATTTTTATTTATATTTATCCTAGAAAACAACAGGGACATTTTGGGTATAGAGGGAAACAGGTTACCATGATAAACCGGTGGCGTACATGTAAGTACGAGACAAGGAAAGGAAACTGCTAAGGTTTGTTGTAACGACGAATCACAATATAAAGCTATTGTAAAGTCTCCGGCATGTAAGCAGCAGTTTGACCAATGGGAGAGATACACGTCAGATTCGTGTCCCACCTGTTATGACCACTTAGGGAAACAGTAATGTTGCATCAACAAAAAGCTGACGTGGAGATTCTGTGACCATTGTTGCCGGTCACATTCACCGATGGTAGCTTTAGGAAGCTAACTGGACCCCGTCTTAAGCTAATTAATAATAATGAAGGGAGTTAATCAGAATTAAGGGTTAATCCTTTTTTAAGGTAAGTGTGTTCCTTTAAACTTGGATCTTTAGTGGGAAAGTAAACAAGCCTCTGATAAAGGAGATTTGTATGGGATAAGTAGTAAATGCCGTTTAGTTAGGGGCTAATAGACCCAGTCCCAGTCCCAGTCCTTTACTAGGGCCATCCATTTGGTTCTAGCAAGAGTGGTCCATGTGGCTAACCACGTTTACACGTTCTTTTCTTTTTGTTAGCTGAAAGGTTCCATCTTTTGTATACTTCTAGTAAGTAGCCGACCTCCAACTTAGGATGGCAATGGTTTGTCGGTTTGGTTCCATTAATTTGTTTTGTTAGTTCACGGCGTGATTCAGGAGTATCTCAATTATAAGAAGATATTTTTAAGTCATTTACTCCTAAACTAATATCCATTCTCACTGGATCAGCTCATAAAGGGTAAAGTACTGACCAAACAAATTTTTTCATTCTTAAGACTTGAACTTGAGATCTCTGATTAAATGATGAGAGTGCTGAACTACTCACATCAATATATTTGGTTATATTATAATTTTAATATAGATAAAATGTAGAGTTCATTAACAAGAATTGAGCTTGAGTCAATCATTACCAAACTGACTAGAACTAGTCATTTAGATAATTGATCCTTATCACTTATAAACCCTTTAATATTTTCATGTTTGGTCAATATAGGATACTCTAATACTCTCCCTCAAGTGCAACTAGGATTGGACATCTAGTTGTCACTTGAAATAAACATAGTGATAACCGGACCGGACCGCTAAAACTAGACATCTAGACGGACAACCAAGTAATTAACAATTCGGACTAAACCTGCTCTGATATCATATTAAAATTTTTAATATGAATAGAGTGTATAGCTCATTAACAAAATTTAAGCTTAGGTCAGCTATTGCTAAAATGATTAGAACTAATCATTTAAATAGTTGATCCTTACTACTTATAAACTTTTTAACATTTTCATGTTTAGTGAATATGGAATACTCTAACAAATAATAGAGCCCCAGTATTAACATGGTATTTAATTGATTAAAAATTAATTTCGTTAATCAATAATTTAGTAACTATAGTTTGCTATTTTGCTTCACAATGGTGTAAAATCAGAGAGAAGTCACGAGCAATGGCAAGCGATTTGTTCCTTTTCCATCAAGCGGCCCTCCCATTCTTGAAAAGAGCTAGAGTGTAATCAGTAATGGGTGGTAGTACTGAAAAGTGAAGTTTTTTAGATTTGGGTATCAAAGTACTGACAGGTCATCAAGTTCGCGTGAAGCGAAGCTCATCTCCTGTTTATACCGTAAAACTTGTTCAGCGAGTTTGGGAGTAAGTGCAATGCTTGATGACTTGACACGTGGAGATTTGTTGAAACCGAACCTTGAGCTGGTCCATTGCGAGTGATGCGGTGGCTCGCATGTCTCTGGGCTTGTAATAGACTCATACTTAACTGGACTGACGCACATCCAACAATGGCCTGGACGGCTATTTTTGCGGTAGTATCGTCGTGGTCCGCGAAACATGCTAACACAACTCCTCCTCACCTAACAGTTGTCACACTCCCCGTGATGTGAGCCGCGAAGTCAACTTGGACTCAGTAGGTTAACACTTAGTGAAATTACCATTAAGGAAAAATTTTAATCCCTCTACTTAAGAAACGAATAATAAAAAGCTGTAGCTTCATAATGATGATAGAGATATGATGGTGTTAGTGGTTGTTAATGAGTACGATTTATATATTTTGAGCATGATATAAGTAAATTTTTAATTTTAGTTAAATAATAAATTCAATCTAAATTCGGGATTATATAAGGTTGGAATTGTTTTTAAATTAGAGCTCGAGTTTTTCCGTTTTTTCCCTAAAATTCAAGTTGTAATTTGAATTTCGTTAATCGATTTTAGATTATACCAATTTGAATTTGACCAATTTAATATAATTAGTTAAATTTGAATAATTATCATAACTTGAAACTTGAACTAGAAATTAAACTTGACGAGCTAATCGCTCACAACTCTCCCTTGTTAATTGACTTTCTTATAATCAAACCAATGTACTTGCAAATTATTATTAAAATTTCCCTTCAACCTGTTACTTTACGAGTTTAAATTTTCTGTCCAGTTTTACTTTTTCTTATTATGTCTCATGAAATCTCAGTCATTTATTTTGCGAGTCCCACGCGAATTTCATGCGGGACTCACATAAATAAATGACTGAGTTTTATTGGATACAATAAAACACTATAATATTGGACAAAAGATCTAAACTCATAATCTTAAATTCTTCACTTTGACTGGCGGCTAAAAGTAAAATATTAGTTATGTTGTAGCAATGGAACATATACTCTTCAGAAATTTTGAGATAGCAATGGAAGAAGCTCTTAATTTGTGTTGAATTATGAATATAAGCATGTAGAAATGTGTAATTACAGTTTCTTAAATACATAAACAAGTGAAGATGGTAATCACAAGAAGAAGAAAAAGAATGAGAAGAAGATCTTCGAGTTGAGTTTTACAAAAATTTAACAATTACGGGTCAGCAGCTACTGTGCCAGTGGTTGAACCAATCCCAACCTGCAGCCATGGAGATGAACTTCCAGTCACGTTCATGTCTTTTAGTTCACTAAGCTTCGCTAACTTCACCTTACTGTCGGCTTCATTATCCACATTGTGCATTGAGCTATTGTTGTTCTCAGCTTCATCTTGGTGGTCCTGCTCATTTTGCGGCTGTTGGTGGTGGTTGTTGTCTTCCTTTTCCTTTGCCCAAGATTGTAAATATATCTCAGTAGACACGTGCAAGCTTGGCGGGTTTGCGAGGTTATCTCGCTGGACTCCGGTGTGATTATCCGCCGGAGCGGGGAGGTTGAGGTCAAGCGTAAGGTCAAGCGTTTCGGGGTTGGTGATGACTTTTGCCTCG
Source organism: Erythroxylum incrassatum (assembly GCA_026546855.1). NCBI lineage: Eukaryota > Viridiplantae > Streptophyta > Magnoliopsida > Malpighiales > Erythroxylaceae > Erythroxylum > Erythroxylum incrassatum. Next base: position 1,301,974 of record JANVCL010000004.1, on the reverse strand, counting down.
TGTTGAGCTTGTTCTTGAAACTGATGAAACTTAGGGAAAGATGAAACATCAGGTGAATTTGAGGTGATCCAATGACACCTTTTATGGCCACCTAAAGCTTGGCCTGAAGAGAACACACGGTGGCAGATTGAGCACTCGTGAGCTTTCGATTTCTTCTTAGGAGGACCAGTGGAACCACCATGATCGAACTGCAAAGTTGATGTAGGTTTTGTCGGGAAGAACTCTTCACGTGTAATTACATCTTCATCACCTACACTATCCTCCAAGCCTTGTTCGAGCCTAGCTGCGAAACACCCTTTAACTTTCTTGTGACTAGCTCTATGTCCACCTAGTGCTTGGTGAGAGTTGAAAACCTTCTTACAAGCTTTACATTCGAACAATCCTTTAGCAACCCCTTTGGCCTTGTCCATTGGTGCGTTATAAGCCATAGGTGGCATAAGATTGAGTACTGAATGTCTTCGTTTCTCGTCTTTACTCGCCGAGGCACATGACTCCTCGGCTTGAGCCATTAATGGATCAACAGTTGCATTAGACAACATCATTAAACAATTCGCGAGATCTTCTTCTTCGCCAGATGGGCAATTCGAGTTAGAATTACCAACTTTTGCTCTAAACGATCTTTTCCTTTTATACCAACCACAACCTCTCCTCGTCGTCTCATCTTCACCGTCAGACCCCGGAGACGATATCGGGGATTCAACATACTCGGAGGTACATCTTCCATGCTCAAGAAATGTTTTCCAAGACAGGAACTCCTTACCACAATTCTCACAAACCCTACAACTCTTTAACCTATTCGGGTTCGTTCTCAATGCATACATGCGCTTGTTGCTCGGTGGCATATCGGTTCCAAACTTATTATCCTCCCAATCGCTGGCAGGGTCTTCATCATCCATATGACCACTCTCATCACCTATTCCATGAGCCCTCATGTGCCCTCCTAACGCTCTCCCGCAACCAAACCCTTTTTTGCAAATCTTACAAAAGTGCTTGAATTCCGACAGTCGATCCACAATCAAAGCCATACAAATTACTCGTCAATGAAAGAGGTTAATGAACAATGGAGGTGATAAAAGGTGGGGTTGGAGTTTGGTTCTTCTTGTAGTGAAAGTTGTTGTTAGGTTGTATGGTAAATAGAGGAGTAGTAGTCCTAGTTTTTAGATTCAGTCGTGTTCTAATTTTTTGCGGACGGGAGAGATAAGAGTGAATTAAAAGAGTGGATGAAGTGTGGTGACAAGTGGTAGGAGGGTAAGGAGTTTGGAGAATTTTTCTACGACTTTGTGGTGGTGGCGCCGCCGCCGGTCAAAAACAAACAAACTAACGGAGGTCCGTACGTAATAAAAGTAGTGTTGTTGTTTAATGTTTAATGTTGGAATGTATGTGTGAGTGTAAGTGTGAGTGTGAGAGTTTTGAGGTTTGAGAGACTTCATTAGTGAGTGAGTGAGGAGGAGGTGCAAGTGGTTCTAACTGCCATACCTATTCATATTCCTTCAATTCCAAGCCAAGAAAACTGACCTATGCTTCTCCTTCTCTGTCGGTTGGTTCAAGCTGCTTTTCCACACAAATATTATGCTTAATCTCAATCCTGAAAAACTATAATTATCATTAACTTCTCCTTTTGTCTTTGTTTAATTCTTCCTCCCTTGAACCATGCTTCACCTAATTTCTCATTTTTACATCACTTTCTCTATGTTTAGCTAAGCCTTATACTACTTCATTTCAGTCTAGAGACTGAGAGATAGACACTCTTTAAGAAGTTAATTAGCTTAGTCCATAATCAACTATGGATCTAAAACCAACTACCAATCTATATTTTCTTAACCTTCAAATTGGTTTCTTAATATATATAATTTTCCACCATTATTAAGAAATCGAGCTCTAAGTATTAGTTTAATTTAATGTTTGATAATTTATTAACCTTCAAATTGGTTTCTTTTAATAAATTTAGTTTTTATATTTAATTTTAACCCTTTTATTAACTTAATTTATTTAATTTTATTGGTAAGAAATTAAATTTTTATAATATTTTTATAAAAATGAAAGAAAAACCTAATTTAGAAAATTAAGTATTAAAGATGATGATAATTTTTTTTGTATATTATATTAGTAACAAAATAAATTTTTTCGTATTATAATTCACATTTTATTTTAATTATTTGCATTTTTATATTTTGTTTTATCTCTTATATTTATTTAATTTATTTAATGTCTATTGGCATAAAAACATAATTATTTTTATTATGTCCACTCGAATAAGTGATTTGAGAATGATAGAAGCTAAATTATGTTAATAAGAAATAAATCTTTTATATAGAAAAAAACTCAATATTTTTATATTAGAAACTAAGTACCAAACATGATGGTAGTTCTCAATATTCAAGGAATTGTTGTATCTGTTTGATAGTGAGATATTCATCAGAAAAATGTAACAGCTTTTTTGCAATATGTAGACCAAGTTGATAAAATTCATCTTTGAAATGCATACCCAAAAACTTAATTTCTTTAGTGTTAGTGATGCTTTTTGAGATTGAAAGCATAGTGTCGTACTGTTGAGTAAGATCCAAGAATTTCTATAAAAAGATCTGATATTCCTCATGGATCTTTGAGAATAGTAAGATATCATCAATGTAGATAAGTGCACTATAGAGGATAGGCTCGTAAATCTTGAGGCAACAACCTTTTGGTTTTTTAGGTTGTGATATGAAACATGAAATGATACTCTCTCAACGTAGACACTTGTATTAGTGTATATGATTAACATTCTTATTAGTGCTAATGACATGCATTAATTGTGCACAAGTTTGAAATTATTCACTTATTTCAATCTTAATTGGAAGAAGGAAAATTCAATTAACCCTAAAGGTTATAATACTTACCAGTTTTAAGAGAACTTCTGATTTGATTCAAAAGTCTAAAATTTACTAAATAACCTCTTTTTTTTAGTTTGAAAAGAGAGAAATAACCTCTTTTTTAAATCATTATATCTAAAGAACTTGTTTTTAATAGTTTTATAGGTTATTTTCCTTCAATTAAACCAGGCTCTTGCTTCAAATAAAGTCACCAATCTCATTTCATAAGCTCTTTTTTGTTTAAAGCAATAATTAAAAAATTCAACCATTTGGATCGGTTAAATCATAAATTTTTGAATCGTTCAACTTTTCGATTCAATTTTTAATTTTCTTGTTTGATTTACTTTAATAACTTTTATTTTTAAAAACTGTTTAGTCTATTAATTAATTGATCATTTTTCGTAAATTAATAATTTTTTTATAAATTAAAATAAATTATTTAAAATATTTTTTATAATTAAACTTTAAGTTCAATAATAGATAAGGATAATATCTTTTAATCATATTTTAACTTCTATAACTTTATTCTACGATGCTCTAACACCGGTTAAACCTTTCAAAACCTTAAACCTCTTGTCTTATTTGTTTAATTTTCAGTCTGATTTTTAAAACATTGGTTTAAAGTTTATGTTTCTTTCTTTTATAGGACAAAAGGTCAAACCACCCCTAGTTTTGAGCTATTTCGGTATGTGTATATGTTTATACTTTACATCTAATTCCAAATTTTGTTGCTCAAAATGAGGTGGTTGGGATTTCAAATAGGAATTTGAACAAACACTTAATCTAGATTTCAGCTTACCAATCCTTGTTATTGAGAAAAAAAAAACAGATTTAATTACTTGCTAATTAGAATATTTAGACGTTAATTTTCAGGCAATTTGGTTAATTATCTTTCTGGTAACCCCACACAAATCTCCATCGCTAATTGCCCTCTCAACCCCTTTTTTTTTAAACACACCTACTTAATAATGTTATTATCATCACAAACTATAGGTTCAATTGTTCTTAATACGAATTCAACGAGTAATTCATCATGTGTCCCGATTGGATTTATTACGAGGATTCGGGTTAAAAATTAAACCGATATCGGAATTATAAATTAATTAGTAACATTCTCTATAAATTTATTATAATATCTCAGAGAAAATACATCTATGAGCAATGGAGTTGGACTAACTATTTGATTAGTCAGTAAACTCTTGGCTAAGCAAAGGCGTTGCTTCAATGAGTGCAATTAAATTAGTCTGTAGCCAATCAATTTATCATTATTTTGCTTCCATTCAAAGCATCCATAAATCCAACTTGTCACTTAAGTAGTGATGATAGTGATAAGTAAAGAACTCACTTCACTTGCTTAGTAAAAGACCTTGAGGTCTTCCAGTCAACATTTATGGATTCCAATTTACAGTAAAATGGACTGATATGTGATGATTAGGAGCGTTCACTAAACCATAGGTTAATTAAACACTACAAGGTTTAATTTAATCACCAACCACTCCAGTTCCACCATAAGTTTTTTTAAAAAGATTTCTTGTCTCTTTCAAAATTTTAGTTAATATTACGTATCCCAACATGAAATGTTATAAAGTTCGAAATTTAACGCTAGCAAAATGTTATATTCTGTTAAAATTTATCATCATTATCATCAATACCCAATTGAAATCTTGCTAGTTATAGTTAGTGAAAATTAATCAATTAAAATAAATTTTGATTTATTTGAATTTTTTATATTAAGATAATTCAAAAATTTGACTTCCATTGTGTTTGTATATTATAATAAGTATAGATGTGTATTATAAATCAGGATTAAATTAGAATAATGAAAATTTGAGTTTCATTGTATTCCTGCATTTTTTTTTGTTACTCACGAGATATTTTAAGAGGGTTCCAATTATGGGAAAATACTTTTAAATCATTCATACCTAGATTAATTCTCAATCGAGTCAAGTAGGTCCCTTACGAGAGGTAACACTCTAGCCCTAAGTTTTAAGTAGCTACGTATATGAGAGCAGGTTTGAACCCAAGACTTCATTTAAACTAAAAAAGTCTCTTACCAATTCACCAGCGCCTCAGGGTTATTTGTGTTCCTGCGTTAGCATGTCTAGGTTTCGCCAAGGCACCGAAAGCAGCTCCGCTCAGGTCAAAATGAAAGGCCTCAGCACAACCATGACACTCGCCTGCGATCACCACAAACACCGGAAAGCCCGAGCACGCAGGGTGTGACCAACAGCTCACCTACAAATAGACATAAACGTACTGACTTATCAGAGCTTAATTTGATTAGTTAAAGATTTTTTTGATATACCTACATCTCATCTACAAATAGACATAAACGTACTGAATTATCAGAGCTGAATTTGATTCGTTAAAGGTGTTTATGATATATTATGTAGTGTTTCCACACCTGGTAACAAGCTCCACATCCCTCTCCTTTTTAAGTACAAAGGAGCCTAGACTTCCTCTATAGCCGCAAGCTCCACCTGTCATGACATATGAATCAGATTCTGGTTATTATATAGTTGTCCTGAAGCTTAAACGCTCAGTATTAACTAGAGTGCTTCTGTATCTTATGATTTCTCTTTCAATTACCAGTTATTCCACAACCTGTGGCACTTCCATACGACGTAGCTACTGTTGATGAACCAGAGCCAGTGATCCGAGTTCCTGTGACATTGAAACTGAAGTAGTGGCATGAGCTTGGAAGAAAGTAGATGATTGATAGTGTCAGAACTTATAGCTGATCATGTGGATGATTAGTTAGTATTGGTTAATGACCTTCCCTAACTTCCATTTCATTAACCTTTTTCCTCAGATGCTATCCACTCAAGACCATTAATCAATCTTGTTAAAGACTGTTATGTATATGGACACAAGTTACCAAATGGTGCATAGGATAATAAATTTAAGAAATAAAGATAAAAGTAATATTACAGACTTCTATGGTATAATAAATTTAAAAACGAACCTAACTCAGGAACAAGCCCATCCACAAACCTATAAAAGGCTTAACTACTCCAAGCAAAAGGCCAAACTTCAATGGACCCAGTGGCTTGTTCAATAACTACTACAAGCAAAAGGCAAAACTCCAATGGACCGAGTGACTTGTTCGGTTCTCACCTTGTTTTTCTTTTATTGTCGATGGACAAATTAGGCCCAATTTCTCAGTGTGAAATTCCCACTTAAATTAAACTTATGATCAAATTTCATAATTAAGAACAAAACTCCCATTTAGGTGTGGAGGAGTATGAACACATTTAGTTAGGCTCGTTAACTTCGATTTGGATTGACTAGAAATAGTAACGGATTAAGCACTTGTTTAGATGGACTTTTAGGAGGTTAATAAGTACTTTTCTTCGTCACAAAAGTTTTTTTTATGTGTATTTGGCTGTAAAATAAAATGCACTTCTTTAATAGATATGATTTTTTTGGCAGCCAAAATACAAATTTTTAAGAAACTTAAATTTGAAGCTTCTCAAAAAAACATTTTTTTAGGTAGATTTTTCATATTAATTAATGAGCTTATTTTTAATCCCTTTGGTCCTTATATTTTACACATAATTCTCACAATATTCACAAACTCATTTTTCTGTTTATTATGTATTTAACTATTTACTTAACTTGGATATTTATTTTGAGATTTATGTAATATTATTTGACTTTTTAATATGTTTTAATATTTATTTTTGATATTAGTTTACTTATGTTATAATTTATATAAAAATTTGGTTAGATATATTTTGATTTATGTTTCATATGGTTTAAAATTTTATAATAATTAATTATTGTATTTTGTATGTTGTTTAATATACTTTAAATAATTTTTATATGTA
>JANVCL010000004.1:1282690-1293092 GCA_026546855.1 Erythroxylum incrassatum | reverse complement strand
ACCAAATTGGTAAGAAAGGAGGAGAAATTTAAGACAATGTAAGACAAGATAAGTAAATTACCATTGTATCCTTATTTAATAAAAGATAAACAAGTTCTATAATCAAGGACATAAAAATTTATAAATTTCAATTTCATCAATTGATAAATTAAGAAAATAAATAAGAGAAATAAAATTTCATTTCTCTTTTATTCTTTTCTTTTCTTTTCTCCTCAATTTTTTCTTTCTTTTTCCTTACATCAGTAAGGATTTAAACAATGGGTAAACATTTTTTAACTTCGGCCAAACACTGCTGTACCAGCGTTATCACCCATGTACCACAGATTAACTTTGCAATTGTTACGGTTCTTGTGAAGAACCGACCCAAAAGCTGTGGAATATTACAAGGAGCGGCGTGGCGATATCATTATTGGCTTCGAACTTTAGCGTCCAATGTCAATCCCTTTCACCTTTTTCAAGTCCTTTTGCTAATTGATCCGTACATCATGATCGTCAACTAGAGTTAGACGTACACACTTGCTAGAGCGTAGGTTCTTTTGAAAAAGCCAAGAAGATGACTAGTATTAGATGCTTCTTTAATCAACTCTTGTCTTTTGCCACTTCAACAGCTTCCTTCCTGTTTCCTCCGTCAGCTTTGTCTTCTGTTGGTAATGCATTGTGATTTAGTTTAATCTAAAGCCTTCAGAGCTTGTCCAGGTACGTACTATTGTTATTTATTTATTGTCAAAGAATCAAAAAGAGGCAACCCTAATACGCAAATGAGTTAGTAAGAAATTTTTTTAACTTAAGGGAGGTTGTAGATTGGAACTATCTTGGTGTATGTAGCCGTTTAAAATTAAAGGCTTATAATAAAGTAAAATTTGGAAAGGTTTGATAGTCGCAACCTTATCCTTGTATAATAGAAAGACTATTTTCGATAGATTCACACGCAGATGTGATAATAAAAGAATGATGTAAAATAAATAAAATAAGTAAAATTGACTCGCTAAATAATTATGTAAATAAAATAACAGGAAATACATAAATAAATAAAATATATAATATAACCCAATTTTTAAAAATAAAATATAATTTAAAACTAAAATATAACGAATTATATCATCTCTTTATCTGTAGAAAAACATTAATTTCTAGATAATAAGATAGCAATAAAGTATCAAAGAATTCAACTTTGACTAAAAAATATATATAAAAATACAAAACGTCTTAAACCATAAGATCACGTGAGTAATGCAATAATATGCAGTCTTATTCTTAAAAAATAGAGAAGCTACTTTTCTGTAAAGTCACGTAGATAAGGTTCAAATTCGAATTTCAGCGACAAAATGGTATTTTTAGACCATCTAAGAATGCAATTTAACTAATTCTAATTTTAATTAATTTGAAATTAAAAGTCTAAATTTAATTTAATTGAGTTTAAATTTGAAATTAGCCGTACATAATAGTGTTTAGATGGAAATAAAGCTTATTGGCTTCTATTTTTAGTAGTTTTTTATCTACTTCTTTTGGAGGTTCCTCCTCTGCTTCTTCTGAAGTTTCGTTTAGGCCGGAAAGAGCCATGTCTGGCCTGACAAACCGGTTCCAACTATTTCGAATAACTTGATCGAGCTCAAATTCGAACAAGTTTGAATGGAATCGAACTCCAACTCGACAAAATTGTTCAACTTAAGGCTAAAATCCAATGTAACCCTGATTCTCACAGGGTTCCTGTCGCATTAGTGGTCATGATTCTCACAGGGTTCCTGAAACGAACACAATTGCAGATCAGAGTGAAAACCTGAATTGTGTTTCTTACCCGTAATGGACGAGTACAGAATCAAATTGTTCCTCAATCATGCCCCTTAGATCAAGGGATTGTGTTCAGAATCATTCTTTTGAGAAAAACAAAATATATGAAATTAACATGAATTTTGATTTCTGATGAAGCTTCAATACTGATAAAAAGAAACAGATACTAATAGTTTCCCTTTTCAAGAAGCTAAAATCCATAAGAAACCATGTAAATTATGTTCATACATGAATCTGACTGTACACAAGAATTTACCCCTACACAAACTGGCACGAAAAATTGCCAGATCAAAATTCCATATCATGAACATATCTTATTCTATAACATGATTCGAGCAATATGACTGTATGTTTTCTCTTCGTTTTGTCTTGATTTGATCTCTCCTGCACATCTCAGAGTCCTCTCTATCTGATACCCTCCTCCGATGCTCACTTCCCTCTCTAGATGGCAACAGTAACTCTCGAAAACACTGACATTCACATGCAACTTGAAGCCCATCAAGAACAAGAATTCAAGTTCCAACTTGTTCAGTTCATGTGTCGTCAAGCCCCCGACTCGAGCAAAGTAAGAGTTTCTATAGTTCCTGTTTCAAGAAAGAATTAGGAATTGGCATCAGTCGTGGAGTCTCGAACAAGACCAAGAAGAAGCAAAGATTGGAGAGAAGAAGAGGGAATCTAACTTACATGTCTTCAACATATTTAGAAGCTACCATGATCGTTGTGATGAGAAGCCTGTGAACATTTCTTGCGCTGATACGAAACCCTGGATTGGACTGACAGAAACGATCTATATAAACATAAGCAACAACATAAACGGAGGGACCAGCACGTGTGTATCGAAAGATTCTCTCAAGGTACGATTGAATTGTCATGTCCGGAGCTTCGTGGCAATCGAAGACACGAGCCCTCAGGTCTTTGGGTAATGCCCAAGAACAGTTCTTCACAATCCTCAGGTTCCGAGCCATGGTTCGCTCAATGAGGGAAGCGAACACAGAGATGACAAGTGGGGTGTTGGAGTCATTCTGGTAGGAGTAGGAGTACAGATCTGATCGGAGCTTTCTTGGGGAGATTGCAAGAGAAGATGTTGCCATTTTTTCGGTGGAAAATGAAGCTCCTGAAAACGATTTATTGGTAGGAAATGATAATGGAGGTTTTAGGAGGATTTATAAACCCTGAAAGACTCAGAAAACGACAAGCACCAATCTAAAGTTTCACTTTCAATATTCATCTTTTTTAACACTCCATAGTCCATAGCTGTTTATATGGAGATAAAATAACAGGAGCCCACAATGGGTTTGGGCATTTGGAAGGTGTGAGGAAGCTAAGATTAGTATCAGACTGTAAGATTCGACTGCCTCCTCATTGTACAATGTAACAGCTAAGCTTTGGTTCAGTGTTACTAATAAATAAACCCAAAAATATCTGAGCTTGTCTCCTCACAATCTCGCCGACACTGGGCTTGCAAGGGTAGGAATGGGCATTAAATTCAGCAAAATGTTCATAGCTTGGTAGGTGTTAGGATTGGGGTTCTTGGACCCACAAAGCTTGGCGGCATTTAAAGACTACTTGGTATGGAGATTTGTGCAGTGGAAGACGAACAAGATACATACACTCTTCCCAATCACACGTGCATTTGACTTGCCCTCATCACATCCACCAAATCCAGGGTTCTGCAACCTGCAAAGCTATGCCTGCCATATCTTTGGCTCGTTTCTCCTCTGCCCATCACGAGTGAATTGATTCCATCAATTATATATATATATATTGGTTGTTTTGATAAAGCTGGGCGTTAGTTGCTTGAATCTAAGAAATTGGTTGAATTTAACTAAAAATACCTGTAAAATAGTAAAGGCTTACCGGAGGTTGACAGCCGGTAGGCTTCTCCAAACTTAAGTTAATTTTTTGTAAGGGTTTTGGTGGCTAGGAGTAAAGAATAAACAATAGGGTTCTGAAGTCGTACCTTTTTTTGTGATGAGGTAATAAATTTATATAGTAAATATCTGTAAGAATTAGGTCTACATCAAAGAATGGATCGACCGATCAATGTGCCGTTTTGAGTTTGAGCTTGGGCCTAGCACGATCGGCCCAGCCATATATATATATTAAAGATTTTCTTTATAATGAGAATCTTGAAATAACTATTAAAGATTTTCTTTTGTTATCATAAAATTACAGGTTTAAGTTATAAAAATAGTTTTTATATAAAAAAACGAAGGAAAATTGCGTATATTATGACTCTCTTTAAATTTCCACTAAATGAAAAGTCCCGTGGATTCTGACTTTTTTTAATTTTATTTTGTGTTAAAATTTTTTAATTTTAATTACTGAATTGAAAATTTTTAAAAATTAATTACTGAATTAAAAATTTTAAGAACTTGAGTATTGAATTGAAAATTTTGAAAAGAAGTATGTAAATTGCAAATGTATACAGTGTTCTCTGCTGTGGGGAAACTTATATAGGGCCAACTTGGCCTCAGAGTGGAGAATTAGAGGTCCACCAACAAAAAAGATACTTGGACTAGATGGGTTCGTGGTCCACAGTCAGAGATTAGAACAGTACATAGGCCCATGATAACAACCAATCGGCTATGTCTCGTCGGTCAGAAGATATCTACAACTTCAATTCCACCGTCTTCCCATTTTAACCTCTTCAGTGTTGTTTACTCCTCGTGGATCAGTCAGTCCACATGCGCTACCGGAAATTCATGAAAGCTAATATTTATTATTTATTAAAATATATTTAACTTATAAAATAAAAATATTAAATATTTTAATGCATTTTTATTTGAGAGTATATATGTTTGAGGTATTTTAATTTAAAAATATGATAATTTCAAATTTCTTTGAATTAACTATTAAATTAAATTGAATAATTAAATTATATTAGCTAATTTTTAATTAATAAAAATCATATTATAACAAAAAATTTAAAAATCATATTATAAGACAATAGAAAACTGAAAATTAGAGATCAAATCTGTTATGCCCGATTCCTAGTGTCACCCTGTGCCTTGAGAATCGGGATCATCTATTAACACTTTCTTAAGAAACGAAGCCATAGGGACGTAAGTTCAGAGTCAAACCGGCTACTCCAAAAGTGCTCATCTATAAACTAATTACTGATATAAATAACATAAAAAAATGTAACCGACATTTATCGAAAAAAGCAACCTCAAAGATCTGAGACAAAAAATAGTTAGCAATGACCATTGAATATGTTTTCTCGGCTTAAGTTGAGTTAAACGCACGGAATGTATTTGCATCATTACCATCTTCAAATAAGGTATTTTCTACGGTAGTTTCATGAATTGTGCATAATAGAGCAACTCCCATCATATAAAATGAGTTCAATATCCAATTATAAAATCCTTAAAAACAAAAAGGATAAATCGAAACATAGCTGCTACGCCAAAAATAGTATATCTGACCTGACTCTTTGTCATTCCTAGCCTATTCTAATAAGAAGAATCTATCAGAAAAACCTGGAGAGCAAAGAAAAACACTGTTAGGAAAATAAACTGACCCTGATTGAGCCATGTGCCAAGGCCAAGGCCTAAGCCCTTTTCCTGTTCGGCCTCCACTGGTTTAGCTTAATCTCCTTTTCAACTTCTATTGCTCAATGGGTCCAAACCCGAAAAGTTCGGATCCATTTATTATATAAAAATTTAAATTTTTTAAACCCAAAACTCAGTTTGAAATTATATATTCAAACTTGAATTAATGTTTTTGATTAATTTCAATTTAAACTAAGTTTAACTTAAATTATATGAAAAGATTCTTTTGCTTCAAATATGTTAAACAGTTAACCTCTGTTTGGTTAGATTTATATTAGTAAAGATTTTTTAAAAAGAATTTTTTTAAGAAGTCAATTAATTGTTTAACAATTATTTAAAAAATGCCTTTTTTTAAATAGTTTCATATAAAAATAAAAAGCACTTTCATTTTAACTCTATTTTATTTTATAATAAAAATTATTTATGCATATAAATATTATTTAAAGTATATTAAATAATATGCAAAGCATAATTTATTAATTATTATATAATTTTAAACCATATGAAACATAAATAAAAATATATCTAACAAAATCTTTTACATGTATTATAACATAAAAATAAATAATATAAAAAATAAATATTAAAACATATACAAAGTTAAATAATATTATATAAATTTCAAAATAAATATTTAAGTAGAGTAAATAGTTAAATACATAATAAATTATGCATTTTATTATAATACAAAAGATGAGTTTGCAAAATAAACGTAAAGATAAGTTTATGGGTATTATGAAAATTATGTATGAAATATAATGATAAAAGAGACTATAAAATAGGCTCATTAACTTCTTAAAAAGTTATATTAGGCTGTCAAAAAAGTCATATCTACTAAAGAAATGCCTTTTTCTTTTATAGTTAAACACCAAATTTTCTTTAAAAAGATTTTTGCAGTTTAAAAAAGTACTTATTAACTTCTTAAAAGTCTATCCAAACGAGCAGTTATAACGCAAAAAGCTATTGTCTATGGCTTTGATCCCTAAAAAATCTTCGGCGAAACGCATGAAGTTTCGATTTGGTCTATGTTGCATTTGATCCAAGCAAATAGGATATGGATGAGATTGAAGAATGATACTGAGAACATTAACTAAAGATATTGACCTTCTTGAGTCTAGATAAGTGCAGAAAGTGTGTGTATATATATGTAGATATGGTCCTGAGGCATCCACCACCTTGCACATAGCACATACGAGATTCTAAGACTTGATGGTACCTTCAAGGACCATCTTCATACATGTGGAGATTACTCGACAAGTTCCAATGTCTGGTCCCAAAGAAAGCTTACTAACTGGTTTTGTTATCGTCAACGACCACAATAATATTTAGCAATATACAAATTCATGTGTTCAGAATTTAGATTATAATTATAATTTTTTATTATATAAAAAGATATTTCAAATATAAATAGAATTCAAACATATCATTAAAAATTTAAGGTGACAAATATTAAATGATTAATTCTGATTCTGTCTGATCTTGATGGGGCTGGACGTCATTGTTTGAATCCATGAGTTCGATGATCTTAGCTAGGGAATACTTGCAAAACAATAGAAGGCTCATCGGGGGTTGATTTCCGATAGGCCCCTCCGATACTCAAGTTAATCTTTATGTGTTGGGTTGTGGTAGCTATGAATAGAAAACAACAGCATTCTAATGTCATATCTGTATCATGGCAAAATAGTACCTTATATAAGGAATAGTTGCTAGGTTTAAGTTTTTACGTATATTTTTACGTATTCATAGAAGATTACCACCTGCGAATAAGCCGTGGACGTGTGGACCTGGGCCTGGGTCTAGCACAGCCGACCTAACTAAATTCAAAATGATAGATATTAAATATTTAATTCAAGACAAATTTATAAATTCTAAATTAATTGGATTTTTAATTTATTATTTATTTAGATTGTTAAAATTTTAAATTAACTTAAAATTTTTTCTTGGAAGAAAAATAATTTTACGAGACCATATTATTTTGTTATTGTTGAATTACGAGATTTATGGTGCATCAAAAATTACTGATTTAAGTCAAAATTTGAATCAAAATTTATTATTTTTAATTTTTTCGGATTATTAATTTTTTCTTTTTAGAATTATATTTCCTTTTTTTTAGAATTTTAATTTGTTATCATTTATGTGTTTAAGATTTTTGGTGGAATTTAAGAAATTATAAACATAAAAAGATGTTCATTTTTCTTCTTTCAATCTTCACTTTATGCATTGCAATCAAAAGGGTTGCGAAAAGTGTTACGAAACTGCACTGGATTGATACAAGATGCTTTTTATATATTCTTTCATCAAACAAGTAGATTGAAGATGGCAAACTGAGGTCTAATGAACAATTGGGTACCCTCTCATCTTTATTCCAAAGGCAATATATATATATTCCATGTTGTTCTAACCAGCTCATTGAGTATCTCTTTTATAATCCAAACGTACGTTCAAGCTTTTATATGAGCTAGAAAGTCAAGCATATGCTGTCAGCTTTTGTTCGGTCTAGTCATCATCAAATCGCAGCGGATATGATCGAACTAAGATTCTTCTGTTATTACAAATTTTATTAACTCTCGGGTCTGTTTCTCTGCTGTCTCAGTTCTGGGTGGATGCATGAACGTACTTATTTGATCTTTTCTTGAGGATACAAACGTGTGGCTCATCGTTAATCCAAGTTGACAAGCCAGACTCCAACCATTTCGATGTTCATCTTTTGGTAAACATTGCGCATTACATGTCTCCTGGAACATCAATGTCGTGACACTGTCGAAATGATTGATTGGTGATTATTAAATAGGTGGATGAGAGAAATATTAACTGTTATATTTCAACCTCTCATTTATTTATACTCAAGCATACGCATTATCAGATATTATAGCAAAATGACTGCAAAGTACTTAAAAAAAAAAAAGAAATCTTGATCACCCCCAAGGATCTTTGCAATGCCGCTAATAGAAGTACATTTAAACGAAGTACATATGTCAGAGTTTGAACAAATATGTAATCTCAGGAAAAGGGTTTTGCAGAATTGGATTTGATTTGCTGAGACCATCCTTTTTGGATGAACAACACCATTAGATGAAGAGTCATAAGACCATATTTAGCTCTTGAAATTGGAAGCAGGAGGTTGCTGTTGCTGCTGTTGCTGTTGTTGAAGTTGTTGGTACATTGCAGCTAATCTACTATAGGCATCCATGGTCATTGGCTGCAAATTTTTATTTTTTATCAGTTAGCTCCATATCCATGTCCTAATCAATATATATATATTTATGGAATCAATATTAGTTGCAGAGAAAAGCTACCTGTGATTGGCATGCGATGAATGTGGACAATGGATCAGCCATTCCTGATGTAGAAGCAGCAGCAGCAGCTTGCAAGCGATCAGCGGAACCATCCCAGGAAGTTAAAGGCATGAAAGCTGTTGGGTGAAGAACATGAGACATTCCAGGAATGTTGGGACGAGGAATCGTGTTCATGTCCACAAGTCCCATTCCCATTCCCATACCCATACCTAAGCTCATGGGAGTCATCATCGGCATTTGTAATTGTTGTTGCATAGCCACTGGCAACATCATAGGCTGCATGTTCATTCTGCTCATCATCTGAACTTGAGCTTGCAATTGTTTTAAATAGTCTATAACTTCATCTAGTATCGAAGCTTTATCCGTCTGTAATGAAATTAAATTCAATAAAACATCAAATCATCAACCAAAAGGGTTTCAACTGTTTCTTGCAGATACCCAATAATTGTTTAATACTGCTTAAACTTTCCACTCTCAATGATGGTGGATATGTTTTCTCAACTCTGACCCCACAATCCTGAGAGGAAAGTTTTCAGTACTTGCCAATCATTACGAATTGTAAACAGAAAATGTAGATAGAACCAATAGAAGATGATAAGTTCATAGAAAAAAAGCAGCATCAGGGGCTACATATACAGGAATATGTGGTAGAGAATTGCTGTCAAAAAACAAAGAAAACTGAGCAATCTTCTGCAACTTGTCCCCACGTCCAATAGGGTTTTATGGACTCGGAAAACTGGGTCAGTCCCAAGATACTAATAGCCGTTTGAACACAGAAGAGCCTTGGACCACATCAGTCTCTATCATGTTATTATCCTCTCTGTGTCTTCTGCACATTTAATTCTCAAGTGATTACTACCTTTTAGTTAAAGCTGGGCTACGATTTATCTTTCTACATGTGGGTCACAGCTTTGAATTCCTACGCGCTATACCCGCTTCTGCAATGTTAATTATAACAGTTTCATCTCAGATAACACCAGACTTACCTCATCAGAATCTAACCAAATTGACATAAAGATTATTATCTACTATTCAACAAGTTGAACCAACTTTACGGTGATCAACTTGCTTGGCCCTACCCCAGAAGAGAAGATAACCATAAGCTTGAATGAGGCCGACACAGGAGTCCCATCACTTTTATTACATCTCTCTTAAGTCTTAACGTTTTCGTTCCACAAAAATGGTTCAAAGTCAATAACAAAAGTTGGTGCTGAAATCATAACCCTTCACACAGATCTAACAAACCCTAAGGATAATAAAGATACAGTAACTATTTGATATGAAGAACAAGATAGGAGTTAGGTTTAACTTCGTACCTTGCTGGAATTTGGAACCAGTTTCTGAAGTGTTTTCATCCTCTGGTTTATCTTATCCCTCCTTTTCTGGGCAATGAAGATGAATTGGGAAATTGTTACAAATGAAAAATAAAGTGCATTGGCAGCCGTTTCTTCTGTTATAATACATATTCTAATTAATGGAATCGTGTTTAAAGATAAAACTAGTTCTCAGTCACTACACAAAACCAAGTGGTCCAGTCTAATCATTGAAGCATCACATCTTTTACATAAAATATCATCTTCATCAGAACCTTGAAAAACATAACTTCTTCACCCAGAAAATGCAAGTTAAGAGACAGAGAAAGAGGCATACACGTTCAAATTGGTTATGAATAGCAGCAGCCCTACTTCTCTTAGTCAAAGCTGTTGACTTCCCTTTCCCTATCTTC
Organism: Erythroxylum incrassatum; assembly: GCA_026546855.1. Lineage (NCBI taxonomy): Eukaryota > Viridiplantae > Streptophyta > Magnoliopsida > Malpighiales > Erythroxylaceae > Erythroxylum > Erythroxylum incrassatum. The sequence goes on along the minus strand of JANVCL010000004.1, from coordinate 1,282,728 downwards.
TCTTCCTCGTCACCCGTTACTCTCTGCAATGAACCAGG
>JANVCL010000004.1:1264409-1281589 GCA_026546855.1 Erythroxylum incrassatum | reverse complement strand
GCAAAATTAATCTCAAATCAGAGAAATCAAAACCAAAAATTCATACTTATAAATCAACCAAGATTTAATCCATAAAATTAGCTAAAAGCTTCAGCCTAACCTTCAAACTTTGAGGAAACTACTCAATCATTATAGGATGAAAACCACAAGCATTAAAGTCAACAACCAACATTAGGAGAAATCAAATAATAATACAGATAATGAATGAGTTTTTGAATTCCCCCCTCTTTGTGTTATTTGTGTCTCCAGCTCGCGTTTCTCTCCCAGTTGTGTTGCGTCTCGTTCCTGGTGGAGCCCTCCTCTTAAACACAGTTGCCAACGTGATTTGATCTCCACAAGCTCAACATTTTTGCTTCCCCGTCCTCCTTCTCCATAGCTACTAACGTCCTCCCCCTCCAACGTTGAAGAGTATTTTCTCTATTTGTGGTGTAACATCTTCGTCTTTTCTCTTTGGCTGCGCGCATTACTTTTTTAGGATCTGCTGAGTGTTTCTTTCACTGCCCTCCTTGGAGAGTCATAAGTGGAGAGTTGGTGAGTGCTAGAGCCCTCTAAGTGGAGAGTATCCTTAATGGTGAAGTAACGTGGATGCTCCTAGCCACCACCAGCTCAATGTGTTCACCAACAGTTGCCTCCTTATTTTTTTAATTTGCTCCTTTTACTCACGCACCGTAGCTCCTCCCCTTTAAGGTGATTTTTGTTTTCTTCTTTTTGTGGGTCTCCTTGGAGTTGTCCTCTCTCTGATTGTTGCGACAACGTTTTGATGTGTCCCACCTTAGTGCTGGGTTTTCTTCTTTTTTTTTCTCCAACATTTTGCCTTGGTCTTTCCCTCATTTAATTGTTTTTGTGATCTTTACAACTAAAATCAAGTGCATTTCCTACAAATTAATCATGAACAACTATAAATGCAAATTCAGGTAAACTAAACAATTTAGCAGGAAAAATAAGTATAAACCCAATAATTAATCCAGAAATTAAGGAAAAATGTCACTCATTCTAATGAGAAAATGCATCCAACAAAAATATCAACACATTTTGCTATCTAAATGATTTTGACATATTTCTAAAACTTTAACACTAAATCTTCGATAGGAGTTAATAGCAAAATTGCATAATGGACATACAACTTTAATAGCAAAATTGTATAATGGACATATCACTTTGTTAACTCTTCTCAAACATAACATATGTCTAAGAAATTTGTTTCACTAATTTTTAATATCAACTATACAAAACAACATAAATTTCACTCAAAGAAAAATATAAATGTAAAGAAAAAAAGTACTGATTATATGTCATGACTACCAAATAACACTCTTTAATGTTACTCTCACTATTTATTTGAAAAAGATTATTATAGTCTTTCTAGTGTGTTAGGATCTCATTCAAATTTAGTTAATCTTGAGTCACTCAACAAACCAATCAAAATTAAATTAGGTAGATAACATTATTATCATTCACATCTTATGTAATTCATATATTTGTTAACTGACAACTCTTGTGTAGCGCCCCCTTACCGCAGAATACACACCGGGACGCCCGGAGGTCATTCCGGTACATATCCTACGATAAAGGCCAGCTACACATGAATATGCAATTGCATTACTAAACTCTCATTGAACACCCATATTTCCTATTTTACCCTTCCTACTGGTACCGGGATGTTACATCTTGCCAAAAGATATTTTATATGTTACTTCTAATCTTTCTTCATAATTCATATGATCATAAGTTACTCATCAAAATCATACAAATTTGGTTAAGTAGTACCCATAAATTTAAGATAAAACATATGCAAGTTAAGGAGGCCTTAAGTCACTCAACATGTCTTACAATAAATAGAACTTTGATTTTATTCTTAAATAATAAATTTCAACAATCACGTTCTCAACATATACTTAATATTTTAACAAGATATTTAGTCTTATTCGCCTCATCAAACATAAAAATACATGGAATAATATCTCATATATGAAATATGCAATTTAATATGCATCTAATATATATATATATATATATGAAAAATATAAATAATGTATGTTACTTATGCACTCGTAATCAAATTATATGCTTAAAATATCAAATAATTTAATTCTAGTTATTGATATTCATAATCTAAAACAATATTTCAATTTCTTGGAAAAATTAAATTAGAATAAACATATTGATTCCTAAATAAATTAAATTCTTATTTTAAATAAAATTTTAATTTTGATTTAAAAAAATTTTACATTCAATTGTAAACTATTTTCAATTATTTCGACTCCTTTAATGAAATTTAATTAAAAATAACTTTTAATAAATTATTTTTCATACTTATTATAATTTAGAAAAACTCTTTCTTATAAAATATTATAAGTAACATGTTTAATTAAATGAGAAAACTATTTCTAATAAAATTACAAAATTATTTCTAAATATTCTTTAATTAGAAAATTATTTTTAATATTAAAAACTATTTTTAAATTAAACTAACAAAGTCTTTTACATTATTTATTTAAAGATTCATTTGTAATTAATTAGAAATTTTTATTTAATAAATAAAAATTTTATTTTCAAAAGTATTTAAAATTCTCTTTTTAAAATTAATAAATGAAAACATCTTTTAAAATTTAAACAAGATAATTATTTTTCTAATAAATCAAGAAACTTATTATCCATAAGTAAAGAAACATTTTTAAATAAATAAAATAATAATTCTCCAAATAAATAAATACATTTAATTAAGAAAAATATTTCTTAATTACTTAAGAAAATACTTTTCTTAATTTTAAGGAATTTAATTAATTAAATTAATCTATTTAAGATATATTTGATTTTAATTTTAGAAACAAAATTTTTAAAATTTAAATAGGAGTTAATATAATTATTAAACTTAGTCAAATTAACAAACGTAATTAATTTTATTTTTTAAAAAAAATCATCTTAATTAATATAATCTCGTTATATTAACTTATCTAACATAACCTAATTATGAATGATAACAACAACAACAACACCTAATAGAAATTTTGCTGATATACAGGATCTGGAGAATCCAGTAATATGCAAGGGTTTTAAAATCGGACCGGACCGGCCGGTCTGACCGAAAATGGTCTGAACCGACCATGTGTCCGGTTCAGTTTTAGTTAAAAACCCTTGAATATAAAAACCGGCCGGTCTATCAGAGAACCGGTTGGTTTTTATACGAACCGGTTACATGATAACCGGATTAAACCTCATATTCTCTCCTCTCTTATCTCTTCTCACAGATCTCAAAATGCCTCCATCGCCGCTCCTCTCTACTCTCTTCTCGGATGCCTCCATCGCGGCTTCTCTTTTCTGTCTTCTCCAGATCTGGCCGGCTTCTCTTTTCTATCTTCTCCAGATCTGACCGGCTTCTCTTTTCTGTCTTCTCCAGATTTGGTCGGCTTCTCTTTTCTGTCTTCTCCAGATCTGGCCGTCATCTTATTTATTATATTCCGGTTTGATAGCGGCCGGTAAACTATCGATTCAAATCCAGGTTCGGATGAGCATTTAGGATGTTGTGCAGCTCTTAAAGAGTTGTACTTGGAGCGTTGTCAAATGAGGGACAAGCAAGGAGTGAAGGCTTTGTTTAAGGTCTGCAGCTCTGTGAGGGAAATTGTTTTGTAGGACTGTTGGGGTTTGGAGGATGATGTTTTTGGGCTTATTAGTGCTTGTAGGTATGGAAATTGTCCTCTCTTTGTTTAGTTCTTGCGTTGCTGTTATATTATTTTTGTTTGCATTTCGTTGGAACTTTGAATGGAATTAGCAGAAATGAATAGTGTAATGCCCGTGTCTATCATTTGCCATAGATATTTTACTAGCTTTGAATCATTGAATGTCCGATTATTGCTTTTTTCCTGTGAGTTTACTTGTTTCAAGAGATCACCAATAAAGCTTTATTCTTAAATCATGAAAATACCTGCTTCAAGCATTTGATTTGTAGCTTTAATGTATACAATTTCTTAAGGGTGATGGCATTGCAAAGAATGATTGTTTTTTAGTTTGTTGAGAAACTAGGGGAATTTTCTGATTTATTGTTTCGAAGAGGTCTTGTAATTTCTTTTCTTGATAGGAGAGTGAAGCTCTTGTCATTGGAAGGATGCTCGTTATTGACAACAGGAGGTTTGGAAGCTGTCATTGATAACTGGAAGGAGCTTGAAAGATTGAAAGTGACATCATGTAACAAGATAAAGGATGCAGAAGTGACTCCTGCATTAGCATCTCTGTTTTCTGTTCTTAAAGAGTTGAAATGGCGACCGGATACCAGATCTCTGCTCTCATCAAGTCTTGAAGGCACTGGGGTGGGCAATAAAGGTTCTAGATTTTTTGGAGGATTGAAGGGTTGATTATGCCATTTGGTGCTGAAAATCTGAGTTTCAGTTGTGAAATCTTTGGCTATACACACTAAACACAGCTATTAATTATTGCATCAGTCCTTCATAAGAAGCAAGATAGCTAAAGGAATATCTGTAGATGGATAGTTGAAATAACTGAGTGTACTCCTTCAGTCATATGGGGTTACACGTTACATGTAGTCTAGCGAAGTTGACAACTGAAGCTAGATCAGGTGTCTTAATTCAGCTGGTGAATAGTTGTCTAACTTTCTAGGAATTAATACAAGTGTAAATACTAGTACACATTCGCCACATATATCAAGTCACGAGCACATTTCCTGCCTCATCCATCCGATATATGCATCTGCTACTGGTATAATTTGTTAGACTGCCTTGGCTATATCTGACTCTTATGTTACTCTGCATCCTTCTTATTACCTGTGTACAGTATCATCGGGGGTGTTATGATAGTGATGTATCATGTGTAGGAAAAGCACTTGCTCCTCATATTTAGTTATTGGATAGACGAACTATGCATTAATATATTTGCGATTAGTGTTTTATTCTCGAATGAGGAAACAGTTTAGACGCGTAAGAGAATAAGGAAGAAGCATATTGAGTTATTTGGTTGTAATGTTCAATGCATGTGATAGTTATTAGTTAGGTGATTTAGTAGAGACCATTAGATAATACAGAAGTGGGGCAAAGCATTGATCTTTAAGGTGGGGATTGAACAAGTAGAGTTATGGAAGCAAACGGTTATTGAGTTATGATGGATTTGTGACTCTTGTGAATGTGATTGATCCCTTTTCCGTGTTCTTGAGGGAGAAATTTTGCAGGCTGCAGGAGAACTTAATTGCCTATATTATGGTAAGCTTTGGAATCTTTTGGTATGTTGTTTCAATTGAATCAAAAGAAAAAAGAGCTTCTTTGTACGGTATAATAACTTTGTGCAAGATACTAATCTTTGGACTAACACCTCAAGAACATGAAATTATGTAAGCAGCAAGAAGTAGCTGCATAAGTTTTGATCAATTATTAGAAAAACTAAACAGGTTTGGTCGGTTTATTTATAAAAAAATTGAACCGTTCTATTTTTAATTTTTTGATTCGATTTTTTAAAATAAAAATCGATTAGTTTATTAATTAATCGAATTTTATAAATTAAAATAAATCAACTAATTTTTATTTATTAATATCTTTTAATTAAAATTAAAATTTTATTTATTAATCTCCTTGGATATTTGGTTCAAATTTTAGTTACGGACCAGTCTTAAACGTGATTTAATTTAAAATTCAGTCAATTCGGGTTCAGTGACATCTCTAAAAGTTAGTCCATGATTGGGCCTGACTTGATTCATTAACATCTTTAAAAGCTAGTTCATAATTGAACTTCAAGTTGGTCTAGCTCAATTTTATATATATATATTTTTAAAAATGTAAGAAACGAGGTCGTTTTTTTATAAAAATAAGGTTATTTTTGACATTTTAGTGGAGCCATGCGTTGGGTTGGGCCAGATTGAGTTTGGCTTGTGGCCTGATCGGGTCAAACAATTTTAACTCGTGGTCGTTTTTGATAAAATGAGGTTATTTTTGACATTTTGGTTGAGCCATGGGTTGAGTCGGTCTAGCTTGAGTTCGGCTCATGGGTCAATTGGGTTAAACAATTTTGACCCGTAGTTCGGATCGGCCTACATTCCTACGAACTTTGAATATACAATTTGAATTTGATTTGAAGTTTGATTAATTTACGTATAATATGTGAATTTAATGTTTAATTGGACCTTAATTTGCCAACTAACTTTGGGCTTCTACGTTCTTCACTGAGCCCAAAGACGAGATTTAGCAAGAACAGGATTGACTACTAATTTGTTCAATAACTTATGTGGTGTAAAACTATTGGTTGAGAATGCGTATACCATCGTGTATTTTCATATAAGTATTTTTGAGACGAGAGAGGTAATCTCATAACTAACTCTTTGAGTTTAAATTGTTCTCAGATTTACGAGTTCAACGACTCGACTCAGGTGAGATCTACGAGTTAAAATTAAATAATTCACGACTGAACTTCAAATTAGTCCAACCTAACTTTATATTTAAAAAAAAGTTAAAAACGACATTGTTTTTAATAAAACGAGGTTATTTTTGACATTTTGGTTTTGTCTCGGGCTGGATTGTACCAGCTTAAGTTATTTTTGTGGCCCGATTGGGTCAAACAATTTTGATTCGTGGTTCGGATTGGTCGACATTCCTACTAACTTTGAATGTCCAATTTGAATTTGATTAATTTACATATAATATGTGAATTTAAAATTAGATTGGACCTTAATTTGCCAACTAACTTTGGGCTTCTACGTTGTCCACTGAGCCCAAAGCTCGTATTCAGTAAGAAGAAGGATGACTACTGATTTATTCAATAATTTATGTGGCGTAAAAACATTGGATGCGTATGCGTGTAACGTCGTTCCATTTTGCAATATAAGTTTTCTCGAGACCAAGGACTGAAGGAGGCGATCTCATAACCTTTGTTTCGAACTTGAATCTTTCTCAGATCTACAAGTTCAACGATTCGAATAAGTTGAGTTTCTCATCTATGAGCATTTTATTGTTCTCTTGGTAATTCAAATGTGTTTGTTTGTAGATAGATCTGCTTTTATTGTTGTCAAGTTCTGGAAACTTAGATCGATAAGATCTGATTCTGAAACTCGGTTTGGAATTCCATTAACAGTTCATTTCTCATTGCTTCTATTGAGATTGTGAAATTCTGGAAGATTGATTTGGTATCTGCGACGGTTTCGTGTTTATTTCCATTTGATTTGGTATTTGCGACTGTTTTGTGTTTATTTCCGTTTATCTTATTGTTTCTGTTTAGGGTTTTTGTGTGTTTTGGTGATAGTTCAAGAATTTTGATTAAATGAATCGCGATTCACTTCGGATCGAGATTCTGATTGGCATTTAGTTGGTTAAGTTCTGTGTTCTTGTGGGTATAGAAGATGATCGTGAAGCTTAATAAACTTTCATTTCTTTGGTTGTATTTTCCAGAATATAGGCTTAAGAGACAGACACACACAAATTAGTGGCATGTCTATTTGCATGATATGTTCAATAAATGCATAGCTCTTTAGCTCCCTTGCTTCAATCTTGAAGTCTTTTACTTGGAAAAGAATGGAAGGGGAGATATATAGAGAGAGCCAACTAGAGGAACCAGATAAGGAGTTCTAAATGTTTTTAGGGGTAATTATGGTTTTAGACAGGGTTGACTACTGATTTGTTCAATAACGTACGTGGCGTAAAACCATTGGATGAGAATACGTGTACCGTCGTGTAATTCCATTTTGCAATATATGCATTTTGGAGACGAGAGTGAGGTGAGTTTCTCATTGCATTTTCGAACTTGAATCGTTCTCAGATCTACGAGTTCAACGATTCGATTCAGGTGAGTTTCTCATCTTTGGGCATTGTATTGTTCTCTGGGTAATTCAAATGTATTTGTTTGTAGATAAGGGGAAGCAAAATTTCGATGCATCTTAGTCTTCTTCCTTAAGTGGAAGACTATGGATCCATAACTAGCTCTCTCAATTCCTTATGTTAGCTGTCTATTCTATTAGTGAAAGAGGAATTGTTTGATTTGATGTTTTTCTCCTAAAGGCATTTCAGAGAACTTCCCTGTCTTTTGGACACTCAGTAGAGGGAATCTCTTAGGAGAGAAGGATTCCTACTAAAAGAAAATTCACTTTGAAAGCAGCAAAAATAGTCTCGAATCTCCCCTTTTATTCCCCTTCTCAATTAAAGAGTGGAAGAACACCATAGAGATCTCAATATTCAGGACTAGTTACCAAATAAAGCACTAATTTTGGTAAATCAATAAGGAGATCCTACCAATAGGGTTCGGATGCTAATGCTTGTAGAATTAGTTTCGATCAAATTTGATTCAATATGTGATATGAGCAATTGGTTATTTTATATAGTGATCTTGTGAAATCGATGAATTATGGTTACCACCAGCATCTGTCTGGAAAACATTGAATTGAACTCCTTGCAAGGTGACGAGTGGTTCAGAATCTCAGTTGCTAATGAATGAAGTATGAATTAAACATGAATTTTCATCCAGTATGCAACAGTACCTGCTGGAAACATTCTGTATTTTTTCTGGGAAATGTTGAACTTAAAGTTTGGCTTCTTTGTGGGTATATATATACAGAAATGGCACTCGGTGGATCAGCACCCCAGAGAGGAACGGCTGCAGCGACTGCAAGTTTGCGCAGGAGGAAGACGACGAGCGGTGGAGCCTCGGGAGGAGCGGCAGGGACAATGCTTCAGTTTTACACAGATGATGCTCCAGGGATCAAAATCTCTCCAAATGTTGTTCTTATTATGAGCATTGCCTTTGTTGCTATCCTTCACGTTGTAGGGAAGCTTTACTTGGTTCGTAGAGAGGCTTAGGACTCCAGAAAGCCTCTCTTTTCCAAACTCCAGAAAGCCCATGACTTTTGTAGCTGAGTTTCGTATTTTGTTCCGTTTGCAAAAATGACATTAGTTATTTTTATAGTTTACGGATTAAGTATATTACATATTTTATACGGCCAATAATTATTCAGGGAACATGGGCTCTATTACATGAGGATGAACAAGTGTATAAATATACTCCCTAAAGATAAGTGAGTATAGGAAGTTATTTTTTTGGAGATCTATCTAGTTCTATTTGATATTTCTCCATTTTTATTTTAAGTTAGATTAGATTGAAGCAAAGATTGAGATTTATTGGAGTTATTAATATTAAAAAATGATACATAGTTAAATAATTCGTAATTAAATGATACACAGTACATAAGCAATGTCATTTTGCGAAACCAGATCGAGCTGATTTGAGTCAAGTAGCCCTCAATTTAGCACCCATCGGAACATGTTCGGTAACTGCAAGTATAGAGAGAACAATCTCGAGCTTCCCTGAGCTCAGCCAACCCAAAAATACTTATAAGAACCTAAGCTCAGGACTTGGAACCCAAGTCCAGAATTTTATTTTTATTTCAAATTTAAATCATTAACTTATGATTATTCAGGTTTTAGGTTGTATGGGACCAAAAGGCCCACATTCGAGCGTAATTCAAAGTCGTATATTAAAAAAAATCCAAACATAAATTGGACCAAACACGTGGACTTCGAAACAAAACGGACCGAGCTCAAGCAAAAATGATAAGCCTATGAAAGTATGATAAACAGTTTACCATCCAGACGCAGCACTAAAAAGATGATGTAATTCAACCTTTTATGTATAATATGTATATTCCATCAAATAATAACATTTTATTATCATAACTTGAATTAATAGAGGAAATTAATAAATTCTAATATAATTAATATACAATTTATACAACAGTTGCCTTAGTAGTGGGCAGTACTAAAAAGAATCTGATTCTAACATATACTTCGTGAATGTAAAAAATCTTGAACATTTACAGCGTCAAACCTGAATAATTGCTTGGATCATTTGATATGATCAGCAAAATTTACTATAGAGACGAGGCGAGACTATTTATCATTTCTAGGAAGATTGAAAATGGTTAGTCATTTCAACGTGCGGTCTCAGAAACCCAACCTGAGACCATACTTTCATCCATGGGTTTTAAGCCGCCACATGACCTTGCAACTGACTCGAATAGCTTCTCAATCTCAGGCGCACATCTTATGAAGGATCGGTTCCAAAAGTTGTATCTTGGATTCTGTTCAACATAAATATATAACCAAAAAAAAAAACTTTTTAAAGCAAGAAGAGCGTGTAAAGAAGATCCTACTGATTATAATGTCGTCAATGGACTATCCAAATATTGCCTGACTCGTCCCATTGTCAAAGCCTATAGAAAGAGTATAAATTCAAAACGGTAGTTACCTTAATGAGCTCAATGAAAGTTATGAGAAGGCCCCATGGATGGGGTCGATTAACAATTAGACGTTCCAATAAGACTCTTGTAATCTGCTCCTGGATGATTTCCTATTCATACAAACATGGAAAATGAATTAGTAACTAAGCCAATCACCTTCAACATTCAGATACTCTACCAAGTAACCAAAAATAAATTTCACCAAAATGTAGCAAACCGGACACCTAAAGCGCCATGAAGTCGTTTCAATTTTAACATAATTCTAAAACTGCTTCAGGTTTATGTTAAATTCGCAGATCATAGAAAAAAAACAAGGTTTTCTTTAGGAAGTTCACAGCCATAGAAGTCATTTACACTTCCAGATACGAGAATATACTTACATGGTTAAATTCCGCAAATAGGTAAAGCAGGATAAAAGAGAAGTAATGTGTGTGGTTGTTCGGATATCGCAGTTGATTAGCAATAGCATTTAGGAAAAGGTATCGGCCCTCAGCATCTAGGTCCAAGGCAAGAGTTTGGTAAATATCCAAAGCAGCATCCACTAACAACACATTCAAGTTCCCTGTCGATTGTGCATGGGGTGTTCTTACTTGCATCTGTTGTATGGCCTGTAGGAATTGGAAAACAATGTTTTAGTTCAGTGAGGTAAGCCTTCCAGAAATTTTTTTAAAGAACTTGCCACTTTCTCTCTCCATTTCCCGGGGAATTGCATTTTAAATGACATCAAAATTACAGACAAAAAAGGGCAGAGTAAAATAGCAAGGAAGTGAAATCTTGAGGAATCAATTCTTTCTTTGACACTCAGGGGAAGCTACATGCACAGAAACTAAAACCAAGTAGTCACAACACAAATAATAGCAACAAATCCTGAGTTGACGAGGAGCAAAACTCCAAAGAAAACAAAAAGTAAGATTATACCTGCATTCCAGTGTAAAGAATTAGGGAATTGATCAGAGGCACATTGTAGCGTGTTCCTGCAGATGCAGCTTCACTTGGCAACAAAAGTAACCTCTGCTTGAGCTCGGTTAGGAAAGGTGAACCCTGCTTCCTTGTCTGCAAACCAAAAAAGTTGGAAGGTAGATGGTAATTGCTACGTGGTTGAAATTGAAATAAGATACCATTTAAAACTTTTCAATGAATTTGAGACCAAAGAAGGTCAAAAAACACTCAGGTCCATACATCAAAAATCACTACAAAAACTCATTCCCTATTAAAATTGGGATTGGTGATCGCATCTTTAAGAATATTAAAAAATGTAAAAAAGGCAGACACATTAGTCTTTCAGTCTTCGTAATTAAGTTACCTTGAGATATTCATCTACATCATTTTTCATCTGCCTAGCTCTAAGAGCTGCATCCACCTCAGACAGAAGTTGGGGCGGTTCCCTGATTTCTGGGAGTAAATCAATCTGCAAATATGACGCGCAAAGTTATTCTGCAAGAAAAATTCCAGAAAGGGACAAACTTAAAACCAATGTTGACAAATAATGCTAGAACCAAGATGGAACCTTTAAGTTTGGAGTAGATGGATCAGGAAGCCTCATATTGAGAGGGAAAGCACTCAAGATGATATTGCGCATTTGTATGCAGATTGGTGGGATCATATCGCAGAAGGTAAAATGATAGGCACAAAGGAACTCAGGAAAATCGTGTAGTAGCACCAGTAGAACCCTAAGTGTACCTCTGTACAGAACTTGCACCTGCACATAACAAATCAAAATAGTCAGAGCAATAAAATGGGTTAAGAACCAATATTAAGTGGAAGTAACATACTGATGGCTCCAATTCAATATTCCTCAAATATGGCTCCAGGAATTGTAACAAGTCAACCAATAACCGCTGGACATATGGCCAACCCTTCTGCGCATTTCCTGTGAGCAATTTTGGCATAAAGCTCCTATGGCTCACCAGCTCAAGCCATGCAAAGCTGAAAAAACCATTAGTCTAAGTTAGAAGTGGAAACAAGTTCAACAAAAGAAGAGGAGAAGCACAAATACTGGGAAAACCTTTCCATACCTAGAACTCCAAAATTAACAATAGAGAAACATAATTGGTTATGACAAAATTCTGCCTTCAATTACTCAGCACACAAACTTGCAGAAAAAAATGGACAAAACAAACTCCAACACAAACAAACAAAAAAAGAAACAGAATAAGAAGTTGTTTATGTGCAAAAATCGGATAAACCCTTATGGGTTGTATCTGAAAACATGGAAAGAGACAACAAAAGTTCCTCACGCATGCATGTACGCAAACACATCCATAGACGAATCAATTGCCTAGTAATGACTCAGCTGCATTTGCAATCAAGTATATTTGAGCATTCTATGCGCAAAAGTGATAATTATCTATATTAAACAACTTTTGCCTTACTGTAATATGTAGTTTATTTTTCATTCAAGCTACATTATGTCCAAGTTAATGGCCAGAGCCTAGTTGGCATACTCTAAAACTTCAGAAACTGACAATAGACTAGAATATCTCATTTTTTAGACCATAATATAAGACCATCTCAGAAGTATTTCAGAGAGTGAACTGGCCAAATTGAATGTTCTAACCTGAATAAAGGAACCTTGAAGGGTTGTAAAGCATGCAATGCAGTAGCAAAGGCTGTCAAAATCTGCAACACACACAGTAGACATTAGTGAACAGAAACAGATAATATAAAAAGAATTACCTTACCTGAAAGTTTACACCATCATTAACAGGATCCAGGGAAACTATGTCAAGCATCCAGTTTATAAACAATCTGAAGTATGGTCTTGGATTGAAAGATGTTTTCTTCTCCTCTGATTCCTTTTGCAAAAATCTTACCGTGACAGCCAATATCTGTCACATGCCAAATATCATATACAAAAATTCAACGGAAACATAAATGTATAAAAAATTTTAGTCACAACTCACTTTCGATAGAAGAAATGCTTTACTTGGTCCTTGCTCCATCTGAAAAGAACAAAATGCTATGGTTAGTGACGAATCGAGAACTAGTTAAAAAGAAATGAAAGCGAGCATGCTTGCCTTAAGGATTGAAAGGATAAGTTTTGCATAAATATCAATTGCAAGGAAGGATAGAGTCAGCACTTGTTGACGTGAAGACAATGCACCAGAATTTATCACCTCAGACGATTGACAATGTTTGACAGAAACTTCCTGAGATAATGAAGAAAAATTAGAATGGTAGCTTTAGCTAATCTTGTTAAACAATATGTTTCAAGTTAGGAATAGAAAACCGTGAGAATGCGGCAAAAGCGGTCTGTGGTATCATCTCCCTTCAGCAACCCATTTTCATGCAATTGTAATATATAATGGGTACAAGCTGCATCATTTGCACCAGGAAGTTCACATATTCGGCACCAATCCGCAAATAGCATGGAAACCTACATATAATAACACCAATATAAATTTTGAAAAATGCACAAGCAACTTGCTCTCTATGATTCCTGTTTCCCCAGATGAGGGGCATGTGCCAATTTATTCCATAACTCATGCAGTCAGCAGAATGGCCTGCATGAATGTGTGTGAAAGAAAGTGAAGTTGCCAGAAAAAGCCCATATACAAATTCAATCATTTCAATATCTTTAACCAAAATGACCTTAGAATCAATACTTCACAACTCCATGCATGTGATTATAATAATAATAATTGTTGAGTTGTATATAGCTGTATATTGATAAAATAGGAAGGTGTTTACTACTATTGATTATATTTCCTATTCTAGGGTTAGACATCAACTATATATACATGTATTTTCAACATATCGAAGATATGAATAATAGATTTCTCTTAGTTTCACATGCTATTAGAGCTAGGTTTTTAGGATTTTCCGATTGCTTTGTGATCAGTCTCCGGCGAAGTTCAAAGTTAATCTGGTGTTAGATCAAAGATCTAAAATCACCAGTTTGTTCCTCTCTCACTCGTCGGCAGAACCGTAGAATCCCGCCATCGGTAGCTGCTTCACGGACAGTCACGCGCCGCTCGTCGCCTCGGTGGTTGTTTTTTTTCATATCCCTCTCCAACGCGCGTCTCATCTCACCAGTTCAGATGACGCCGACCAGTAATTTCCCATAGCCCACGACTGATTTTGCTGCCGAAAAAGGTCGCCGGAAGTTGACAAGAAGCAGCTCTCTTATCGATCTCTCTCTCCAGCGAGCGTGACTTGTCACGGCCGGCGTCAACTACCTCAGAAGTGGGGCAAAGCATTGATCTTTAAGGTGGGGATTGAACAAGTTGAGTGGTGGAAGCAAACGGTTATTGAGTTACGATGGATTTGTGACTCTTGTGAATGTGACCTTCTTGTGTTCTCCCTTAAGAATTTTTTTTAAAGAAAAAAAATACTTTTCTTTTAAGAAAATTTTTTCCTAAAAAAAAGTATTCTTGAGGGAGAAATTTTGCAGGCTGCAGGAGAACTTTTAATTGCCTATATTTGTGGTAAGCTTTGGAATCTTTTGGTACGTTGTTTCAATTGAACATAACAGCTTTGTGCAAGATGCTAATGTTTGGACTCTTTAATACCTCAAGAATATCTTGACCAAAAAAAACACCTCAAGAACATCAAATTTTGTGAGCAGCAAAAGTAGCTGCATATGTTTTAATCAATGATTAGGAAAGCTAAACGGGTTTGTTTGATTTATTCATAAAATTTTTGAGCCGTCTTATTTTTAGTTTGATTTTTAATTTTTTGATCTAATTTTTATAAATAAAAATTGACTAGCTTATTAATCAATCAATTTTTATAAATTAAAATAAATAAACTAAAATTTATTTATTAATCTCCTTGGATATTTGGTTCAAAGTTTAGTTACTGACTAATTTTAGACAAGTGATTTAATTTGAAGTTTAGTCGGCTCAAGTTCGGCCTGACCTATTGACATCTTTAAAAATTAGTTCATCATTAGATTTGACTTCATTCATTGACATCTATAAAAGTTAGTCCATGACTGAACTTCAAATTGGTCCGATCTAATTATATATATATATTTTTTAAAAAAGTTAAAAATGTTATCGTTTTCCATAAAACAAGGTTATTTTTGACATTTTGGTTAAGCCACGAGCTGAGTTGGGTCAGCTTAAGTTCCGCTTGTGACCCGATCGGGTGAAATAATTTTGAACCGTGGTTTAGATCGGCCGACATTCCTACTAACTTTGAATATACAGTTTGATTTTTGATTTGAAGTTTGATGAATTTATATATAATAAGTGAATTTAAAGTTAGATTTGACCTTAATTTGCTAACTAACTTTGGGCTTCTACGTTCTTTACTGAGCCCAAAGCTCGTATTCAGTACTAACAAGGTTGACTACTAATTTGTTCAATAACTTGCGCAGCGTAAAACCATTGCATGGGAATGCGTGTACCGTCGTGTAATTTCATATAAGTATTTTCGAGACGAGAGAGAGACGATCCCATAACCAACTCTTCGAGCTTGAATCGTTTTCAGATCTACGAGTTCAACGATTCGACTCAGGTGAGTTTCTCTTTGGATATTTTTTTATTTGTCAATCTCCTTGGATATTTGGTTCAAAGTTTAATTACGGACTAATTTTAGACATGTGATTTAATTTGAATTTTAGTTGGCTCAGGTTCGGCCTGACCTATTGACATCTTTAAAAATTAGTTCATCATTAGGTTTGACTTCATTCATTGACATCTATAGAAGTTAGTCCATGACTGAACTTCAAATCGGTCCGATCTAATTATAAATATATATATTTTTTAAAAAGGTTAAAAATGTTATCGTTTTTTATAAAACAAGGTTATTTTTGACATTTTGGTTGAGCCACGAGCTGAGTTGGGTCAGCTTAAGTTCTGCTTATGACTCGATCGGGTCAAATAATTTTGAACTGTGGTTTGGATCGGTCGACATTCCTACTAACTTTGAATATACAGTTTGAATTTGATTTGAAGTTTGATTAATTTATATATAATATGTGAATTTAAAGTTAGATTGGACCTTAATTTGCCAACGAACTTTGGGTTCTATGTTCTTCACTGAGCCCAAAGCTCGTATTTAGTACGAACAAGGTTGACTTCTGATTTGTTCAATAACTTGCGTGGCGTAAAACCATTGGATGAGAATGCGTGTACCGTCGTGTAATTCTATATAAGTATTTTTGAGACGAGAGGGAGGCGATCTCATAACTAACTCTTCGAGTTTAAATCGTTCTCAGATTTACGAGTTCAACGATTTGACTCAGGTGAGATTTACAAGTTCAATGATTTGACTCAGGTGAGTTCAACGATTAGTAGAGACTATTAGATAATACAAAAGTGGGGCAAAGCATTGATCTTTAAGGTGGGGATTGAACATGTAGGGTGGTGGAAGCATACGGTTATTGAGTTATGATGGATTGGTGATTCGTGTGAATGCAATTGATCCCTTTTTCGTGTTCTTGAGTTAGAAATTTGGCAGGCTGTAAGATAACTTAATTGCCTATATTTATGGTAAGCTTTGGATTCTTTTTGTATGTTGTTTCAAGTGAATCAAAAGGAAAAAGATTTTCTTTGTACGGTACAATAACTTTGTGCAAGATACTAATGTTTGGACTTTTAACACCTCAAGAACATGAAATTATGTAAGCAGCAAGAAGTTAAAAATGACATTGTTTTTATTAAAACGAGGTCATTTTTGACATTTTGGTTTTGTCACGAGCTGGATTGTAGCAGCTTAAGTTATTTTTGTGGCTTGATTAGGTCAAACAATTTTGATTCATGGTTTGGATTGGTCGACATTACTACTAACATTTCCAACCTCCAGAAAGCCCATGACTTTTGTAGCTAAGTTTCGTATTTTGTTCCGTTTGCAAAATAACATTATTTATTTTTATAGTTTACAGATTAAGTATATATATATTATATACGGCCAATAATTATTCAAGGAACATGGGCTCTTTTACATAGGGATGTGATGGCCCGATTTCTTTTTGATACATAGATTTTTTTTGGGGGGGGGGGGGAACTCAAAACTA
>JANVCL010000004.1:1251001-1264309 GCA_026546855.1 Erythroxylum incrassatum | reverse complement strand
ACATCAACTATATATACATGTATTTTCAACATATCGAAGATATGAAAAATAGATTTCTCTAAGTTTCACATGGTATTAGAGCTAGGGTTTTAGGATTTTCCGATTGCTTTGGGATCAATCTCCGGCGAAGTTCAGAGTTAATCTGGTGTTAGATCAAAGATCTAAAATCACCAGTTTGTTCCTCTCTCACTCGCCGGCAGAACCCTAGAATCCCGCCGTCGGTAGCTGCTTCATGGACCGTCATGCGCCGCTCGTCGCCTCGATGGTTGTTTTTCTGATCTCCCTCTCCAACGCGCGTCTCATCTCACATGTTCAGATGATGCCAACCAGTCATTTCCCATAGCCCACGATTGATTTTGGTGCCCGAAAAGGTTGCCGGAAGTTGACAGGAAGCAGCCCTCTTATCGTTCTCTCTCCAGCGAGCGTGACTTGTCACGGCCGGCGCCAACTACCTCAGAAATCTACCTTAGTGTGTAAGCTTCGTCGCTCTTTATATGGTTTGAAACAATCTCCTCGTGCCTAGTTTGGACAGTTTAGTCATGTTGTTTAAGAGTTTGATATGATTCAATGTGAGTCTGATCACTCTCTTCTATAAATGTACATCATCAAAACAGTGTATCTATCTGATTGCCTATGTGGATGATATTGTCATTACTCGAAGTGATCAAGGTGGGATTGAACAATTGAAGACACATCTGTTTTGTCATTTTTAGACAAAAGATTTGGGTTTACTCCAATATTTTCTTGGCATAGAAGTTGCTAAGTCCAAATATGGTATTGTACTCTCTCAAAGAAGGTATGCATCTAATATTTTAGAAGAAACAGGGATGTTAGACTGTAGACCAATAGACGCTCCTATGGATCCTAATTCAAACCTTTTACCTGATCAGGGGGAGCCACTTGCTGATCCTAGCCATTATCGGAGATTCGTAGAAAAACTTAATTATCTCACCATCACACGACCTAATATTTCTTTCTCGGTTAGTGTTGTTAGTCAATTCCTACAAGCTCCATGTGATAGTCATTGGGATGCAGTTATTCGAATTTTGAGGTATATTAAGAGTGCACCAGGAAAAGGATTATTATATGAAAACCGGAGTCATTCACAAATTATTGGATACTCTGATGCTAATTGGGCAGGTTCTCCATCTAATAGGCGTTCTACTTCAGGCTTTTGTGTTCTTGGAGGGAATCTTGTATCTTGGAAAAGTAAGAAGCAAGATGTTGTTGCCAGGTTGAGTGCAGAAGCATAATATCGTGCAATGGCTCTAGCAACTTGTGAGCTTATTTGGTTGAAGCAATAAGTTCAAGAGTTAAAATTTGCAGAAGGATCACAAATAATGTTATTGTGTGATAATCAAGCTACTCTCCATATTGCTTCTAACCCACTATTTAATGAAAGGACCAAACTTATCTGAGAGGAAGTTTTGTATGGTTGTATCACTACTAGTCATGTCAGTTCAACCAATCAACCAACAAATATCTTGACCAAATCTCTCAAAGGTTCTCGTATTGAATTTATATGTAACAAGCTTGGTGCATATGATTTATATGCTCCAGCTTGAGGGGGAGTGTTGAGTTGTATATAGCTGTATAGTGATAAAATAGGAAGGTGTTTACTACTATTGATTGTATTTCCTATTTAGACATCAACTATATATACATGTATTTTCAACGTATAGAAGATACGAATAATAGATTTCTCTGAGTTTCACAATAATAATAACATCCCATTAAAAATCCAACTCAAACACGAAGTCTGGAGAAGTCTAAAAGTAAATAGCCTTATCCCTAGTTAATAGAGAGGTTATTTCTAATAGACCCATAGAAAATGGATTAAAAAAAAGAAAAAAAGTTTTTAAGAATTTTTTTGAGAAAATAAAAGCTAAAAGAATAAACGAATAAATGCATAAAAATAATAATAATCTAAGATAAGAATAAAAAATAATAATAATAAATAATGGATAATAATAATAATATAAATAAATAATAAAATGCAGATCAAAGGCGTAACTAAATGACTAAGGAGGAAGTACTACAAATAAAAGTGTTCACGCTAAATACAAGACAATGTATGCGAAAAGAGTAAATTTTAACCAACCAAAAAGAAGAAAAATCCGTTAAAGTTTCAAGACACGGTGCAATGAATCACTAGTTTTCCAAAACCAGTGCATGACGCTGAAGTTAAGGTAAAAAAAACAAGGAAATAAAAAAAATCAAGACAAGGAACCTGCTCAGCGAAACCAGCAGGATCTGGCTCCACAGATTCAACATTGCCATAGTCTTCCCTGTTAGAAGTAGCCTGACTTGTAGCCTAAATCAAAAGAAAAGGGACCCAGAAGTTAAGAGGAAAATAGCAACACTCCCTGTGGTAAATTGTATGACTAATATGTGCTAACCTTTTTGTCCCTAAACTGTTTTGCCTTGTCATCTTTTGCAACATATGTTCCAGGTAGAGGCACTGAGGTATCAGTAGGATTTTTAACAATCTCAATTAGTTGTTGCAATGACTCGGGAGATCCAGGTTTTGCTGCAAGCTGCAAGTAACAAACACTAAGAGACTGCACAAGAAAAAAATAAAAAGCATGCTAGGATAATCTAACAAATAATGAAGACACGAACAACCTTAGCTAATGCATCCACGAAATTGTGAAGCTCAGAAATAACTTTAGGCTCTTCAGCAACCAAAGATTGAATAAGGGAAATAGCAAAATCAGTGGCAGCTTCTGCATATCAAAAAATTGTTCAGTCGTGTGAATAATAAATCAGTGATATCACGACTGATCTCCTAACATAGAAAACTCTCTAGACATACTATTTCTTCCCCCATCAATTAGTTTTGCCATATGAACATTGTATTCTGCAAGATTGAGCAATTCACTACAAATAAGGCCAATAGTAATATCTTTATTGAACTTCCGCTCCTCGTCTGAGTAAATGACCTGAAAAAATAATTTGTCCATTTAAAGAAATTCAGGCAGAAAAGAACATTACATACCAATACCTTGCACAAGAAAAATTCTCTAAAATATAAAGCAGTTTTGCATTTATAAACTCTAGACATACCCAGCTGGTGAGTTCTTTAACCACAAGCTTGCAAACATCTCGAATAGCAGCCAGGATAGCAAGACAGGCATTAACATGAAAACTGTTTGGTGCATTCTCATATAAGCCCTTGAAAACCTGTATTTAAAACCAACTTAGTGATAAAGAAGCTCCACTCTAATCTTCAAAAAATCAGCTATAAGGGTAAAATATTGAGGAAATCAGTTGAAGTACCAAAATATATTGACCAGGTAACAACTGTAACAAGAAAAGTCTATTAATATTTTATGGAAAATAAAGGTATCCCATTCAAGGAAGATATACCTTCTGTGCTACAGCCAAGGCAGCTTCATCCCGACTAATACATCTGAGTATGATTTCAGGAACTTCGGCAATCAAACCCTGAAGATAAATCAACAGACACAGTAAAACGTACTGCCAGAAATATCCCACAATTATTGCAAAAAAAGAAGAAGGAAAGAATACCTCAATTTCTGCCTCCCTGCCATCACCGGTGACTGATGCTTCCAACTGCAACCATTCATAAACAGTTTTAAGAGAAGCATTACAAGGAGACAAAATCATACATCACGTGACAAGATCCTAATGCTGAATTTCCTTCCATATTGCAATTTCCCTATACATATAGCCAAAGGGCAAAATTTCATCGTCTACATTCAATTTCTCAAAGATAAGTTATACATAGTCCTTAAAAGCAAGAAACCCACCACAACAGATTTGATATAAGAAGTTAACAATTGCACAAGGCCATACTTTCATTTTCTCGAGTGGAGAGAATAAGAGAGAGAGAGAATACAAAAACAACCACTGAAAGACAAAAAGCAGAAGGGCTGAAGTCAACCTTCTGGGCAATGATCTCGTATTTGTCCAATGCATCTCTTGTGCTTAATGAAGGTTCTGAAATGCTACTATTAGGGTGCTCAGGACCCACTGATGTAGGGAGAGGTAGCGAAGATATTCCAAGCTCCTTCAAACAAATGACAAAGGTTAACCACCATTAACAGGCCATTAGCAAAACAACATTGACTATGAAGACGGTTTTTCCAACCTTAAGAGCATCCATGGCAGAATCCACAGGACGAAGTTCGTGAGCAGGCACAGAAGATGAAAACAATGCACTGCCAGTATTGTTCTCAGATATTTTCTGGATAACACCAGCAGTGGCTCCCATGTGAATGGTTGAAGTACTGAAAAATTACAGATGCATTTAAAGAACAGCATAATCAAACTTTCATGAGTTGAAGGACCCAATACCAGGAAATATAGATCACCTTAGAAGGGTAGCTGAATTAGATTCAATTGTCTCTGGAGCAACATCCAAAGTCCGAGAGACTGCTTCAAATCCTATATTTCCTGATGCAGATGGGTAACCCATGCCAAGTTGTCCAGATGTTGAAGCAGCCAGAGCAGTACTGCTAGAAAAAGTTGAAGGGACAGTGGGAATAGCATGTGAACTCTGGCTAGATTGGTTTTGCCATGGAAGCCGAACAAAGTCCTGGAAGTAGGATGAGAATGGACGCGACAGGACAGAACATAATTATGCACTACTTTCAGAATTCAATCTTAGCATAAAAGATTCAACAGACTTACCTCATAAACACGCTGTTGAGTAACAGACAAATGACCAGGTTTAGGGCGAAGAGCCTCAGGTATTATGCCCATGGAGCCTTGAGCATAAATATTAGTATCAAAAAATGCTGGACCAACACCCTCTCTATGTTTCCTTCGTAAGGCAAGCTGCTGACGTATTTCCTCATCAATTACATGTATTGCCTACATAAAGGGGAAATTCCATTTAAACAATGGCATGTAGGATAATGATCTTTGAAATCCATGTCCTGAATCCAAAAACAAATTAATAGTGTGAGTTTGACAAAACATTGCAGTTTTTTAAATCTTTTTCTCACAGACGTGAAAACCATGGACCCCATTAAGCTAGTTTTACCTATTCAATACATGCCAAACCTATCGTCATTGTGAATATTAGTTAATAGCATCTGATCATTGTTCAGTGAACTTAATTAAAGATCCTTTCCCCATTGGTATGGTATATCTACAACCTCCATATTAATTATCAGTCTATCTATTCCTTTTACTATGCTATCAAATGCAGCCATCATTCATGACTAACTTTAACCATAACAGAAGATCATCAGATGCACATCATGTTGCACTGTGAAATTGAGGTAAGAGCTAATAGGCTCTGGAGACAGTAGACATGTTGAACAGGAAAAAAAATCATGTTTTCAGTGATAAAATGTCTCCCTAACATACTCTTGAGACAACTGACACCTCAAACATGCAAAAGAACTGCCTTTGTGCGTGGAAAGGTTTGTTGCCACCCTTTCGGGTATATGAAAAGATGCACGACTTGTAAATCAAAAGCTAAACACTACCTTATCTGTAGCATTCTGTTCAATTACTGCACAACCAAGGTCAAGATTATCATTTGTAGCCAGCTGAACAGTGGGTTCCAATATCTCACTTACAATAGTCCCCTGAAGCAAGTTCTGTAGCTGACTTAATATTGAACTGCGTAGAGGCTCCTGAATAAACAAAGAAACTCTCCAGTTAATTACAAGGAGAAGCAATCAATAGAAATCAAGACTGAAAATCAGCAGCGAAGATAACCTTGCAAGTAACATGAGCTAAGCTCCCAGCCAAACTAGCAACCATCAAGTGTGCAGCTTGATATATTCGACTCTCATCAGATTCCATAGCATAATCCTAAATTTTAAGTGTCAGAAGATGTCCCCTTGACAATATTAACCAGCATACATAAAGTTGAAAATTAAATTATTGACATTGTAAGCAAAAGCAGAAGAATACAATGGGCAAAACAAATCAACTCGAAGGAGCTGTGAGGATGAAAAAACAGTTGGAATAATTAAAAAAGGACTAAATGGTTTTAGTTCAGTCACCAAACCTTCAAAACAAGCTCCTTTGTTGTCTGAGTTGCTATAGACACACTTCGTTGAACTATACCAGAAACTATCTCCTTGATAGCTCTATCCATTGCTACAGGAATCGCTCTGCAGCACACAAACATGACACAGACTGTTACTGTAAGTACATGCCAGTGAATTGATAGCCATGAAAAGATTGAAAATGCAACTGAGTCCACCTTTGAAAATGTAAGTGAAAGCCCCAAGAAATAATTTTTTGGTTGACTATAACATGACTTCCAATGTTAGGAATTGCTGTAGGAACCTGCAAACAGCACAAAACCAGATATTCAATAAACATAGAACTCAATCAATTACTAAATAAAAACAATGGAACACAAAAAAAAGACACACCTGACTTGCAGAAAAAGGTGACTGTGACGGAGTGGCATGAAATAATCCCTGAGCTGTTGGTAGCTGATCAGACAAGCCTGATGCACTTAGTTTTTCTTCCTCCATCAATGTACTCGAAGGGAGATGAACCGGAGCGGCATACTGAAAGCATGAAGCAGGTTAGCTTCCAGGACACATATCAAAAGCTACAAGCACCAAATCTAGAGACATAAGAAACAGAAAACCTTAGATAACAAATGCGTATGGCCACCAGAGATAGGAGGGTTAGGAACCTCCAGTGGTATCTCTAAATGATGTAATGGCGATATGATCCCAGATTTAACTTCAGAAACCATCTGCTGCTGCACTGCTCCAACATCTTTGTTTGAAAAATCAGGATTCCCTTCAATTTCCCTTTTTCGATCTTTGAGAAGTGAAGTCGGTATCATATCTTTCATATCTACACCAAGATTCTTAAAAAGAACCTACAGTATCACAAAAATAATCACATATTTGGTGAAGCCAATAATGTTTCTTTGTTATAGTAACTGATTCAAATGGATGTTCAGAACATCTCTATACCTCTATGTCAAATTTAAGGTTCATTTTCAAGTTTGGCATTGAGTAGATCTCCACAAGAAGTCCAAGTATACCCATAGTCCAGGGATTAGGGGGTTGATATGCTTTACTGTTTTGGCATGGCTCCAAAATCTGTAGACAGTAGCAGAGTGTATAATAATAAAAAATAACCTCAAAACATCTTAGAATCTAAATCGCAATTGTACCTTTGAAGTAAATGGAATCACAGCAATCATTAATCCCTTCTCATACGCCTGTAAAAAGGAACATAAGTATGAAAATAAGCACCAAGATGTAGTGGTAACTTGCAAAAACAAAAGTTAATACTTTATAACGCTGAGATTGCCTCTTAAGATCCATATTACAGATAATGGAGATATTAGCAATGCTTGCAATAACACAGAAATTACCTCTATGATCAAAGATTTGGGATCTATCTCACGAGCCCTTAGTACTTGGTTCCTGCCAATAGTTAGTTTCCCAAGCCAACTTCCTAAATTCTTCAGCAAAGAGCGCTCTTCTGAACTTGATTTTATGAGCTCTGACCCTAAAAGAACCTGAAATAACACATAGACATGATAATACAGGCAATTCTCCCTGGAATTTCCACAAACAAGCTACTAAGCTGTGTGTGAAAAACAGAAGCGTTTATTATGCAAAGTGCAAACCTTGCAATTTTCGTAAGTGCCTTGAACAATCTCCTTGTGTAAAGCCTTTGAATTCACCTTATCAAGGAATTTCAAGTACACGTCATGAAAATTGGGCTCAATGCTTGCCCTGTGATACATTAAGCAGTAGATGTTTCAAGCACAAGTAATTCTCATATATCCACACCCAGATCTACACATGCTACCACAGAAACAAATACAAACTAAAAACTAGGATGTATAAATATTGACCTTCTCATAACCATGTACTGGGCAAACCATGGATAATACTGCTCTTTAAGTACATCAACTAACTCTTTCGCTTTAGCTTCAATGTTTGAAGTTGAAATGTTATTGATAATGAATGATATTTTGTCCTGTATCTCAGAAGCTGGAGCCTGTAACAAAGAGTAGAAATTGGATGTTTTCATTAGAAAGAAACTCAAATGTGCAAATTGTTCAATACTCTGGTCAATCATCAAACCCACTCAGAAACATAATCTTTTAGGAGAATATGGCAACCTAAAAACTAGAATCTGGTGTCTAACAGTGAAAGTCCAGAGCACTGTACTTGACAATTTCCAGACTTTGATTCTAGCTATCATAAAGTTGTTTGAAGATATGAAACATTCATCTCAATTATGCATAAACCAACATCCCAATGGTAAAAGATTTGAATTAACGGTTATGCAATCGTACCCTATATACGGTCCAGCAAAGACAAACCATGCAATTTAAACCACCCAAGAGGTTTACACTCATAAATATGCTAAGATCCTCATAAGCCCAAAAAGCCCAAGAGGAAGATTGTACCTCCACGGGTGTTTCTCTCCTCTCAGCAGCTGCTATAAGCGTTTCGATGTTCAATGCAGAGCCAAATCCTACAATAATCGTTAATGGTCAAGTATCCCTGGTAGTCATTAATAATGGGAAGTACAATCAGATTCATGTGGAGAAGAGAAATTTTACTGGTTGAGGTTGCTCCTCTGGAAGGACGGACAAAACCAGGGGTGGAAGATAGCATAGCAACTGGTGCAGTAACAGCATTCTGCAAATGCAAATTCAGTTAAATGCAGATTTAAACTGATGAACCACCAAACTACAAATACCTAACATCCCAAACAATACCTTCTGAACACCAGAAGTATCCACAGCAGCACCTGTAGACTGGACCCCAGATGCAAGTGGCTTAATATCATTGGATGATGTTACAGAGATTTTGTAATGATCTTCAAGTGGAGATTCAAGTTTCTCTTGAAGATGGCACGAAGAAGAAATTTGCTGCCCAGGCTGTGAGATGTCCATAGCATTCAACTGCAATAGTTGAGAACAAAATAATCGCTGTTTGATAACAAAGTCTACAGCAAACCGAAAAATTCTATAAAAAGGACAGCCACGAGTAAAGAAAAAAGGAACAATTTCTGCATCAGTCCATGCAGTTCAACAAATTAAGGAAGGAAATATCAAGTCAAAAAGCATTCCATCTAATCCATATAGAAAGTTAGAAGACAAATGAAAGTAGTATATTTATATTGAGATAAAAAACTTAATATGGAGGTAACAGAACCGATAGTGTACTCACCTCAGTGTTTCCAGAGGTAACCTGAGACAGACCATGGGCATGAGCAGCTGTGCTGTTGGTGCTTCCATCAGACTCCAAATGACCAGATGAAATCCTGGCAAGTGCCCGTTCGATGAAAGCAACAAGGTCTGCATGAGTGCTTCTCAAATGAGAGATTTGCAGTATATGGTTGCAATACTGTGGCCACTCAATTAGACGGTCCACAAACTGATCCAAAGCTTTGGTTCCAAACATAAACATCTGAATGCAGCAAATTAATCATTTGTAAGACAACAACAAAAAGGGAAAAGTTACAAAATAATACATGATACAAACTTTGGAATCTGGTGGTTTGCGAAGTGCATCCAGAACGGCACGCAAGGCAAGCCCCAGGGGAATATGGGTTACAAGCTGCTGCTTGATGACGGAACCTGAAATAAGCCACAAACACAACTCCATAAATCTGATAAAATATCAAACAAATATTCACATAATTGCATATTACAAATTGCTTCTGCACCTAATAAGCAAATGTCAAGATCACGTGCTTCAAAGGTTCACACTATACAATAGAATGTTGAGTAGGATCCTATCATTTTTACCATAAAATAAAAAGATAAGATAACAATAGCCCAATATTCAACAATTGAACTCACCAATGAGGATGGCAGCTATTTTCAGTTGCCTTTCTGGATACTTGTGGAAGGACCTATATTCCTCGAATAAATTTTCAATCATGCAGTCAAAAATTGCATGTTCCCTGCCATTTATTTCAGCAAATCATAACTTCTACTATAGCAGACAACACAAGAATGATAAGAAAGATGATTTAACTTCCAAAAGCAAATTAGAATCCAAGATAACTCATTCATTAGACTTTAAAAAACCCCTTCCTCTGGTAGGGTTCCAAAAAAAAAAGTGTTTAGTCCACTTTTAATAATTTTTGAACATATAGAAGACAATACATGAAATGAAACTAGCTGCAAAGAAGGACAATCATACCTTTTGACAGACGAATCCTTAAAACGAGCAAGCATTTGAATCATTGATTCAATAGGCAACTGACCCGAAAACATTTGACGGAAATAAGAGTTTGCTTCTGCCTCAATATCATCCGAATGCCCATCAGAAGCGGATGAATCTGCAGAACCACCATTTTGAAGTCTCAGATTGGTATCCATAATAATTGCTTGCAATCTCTCAAGTTCCTCGGAATGTTTGGAAGAAACAATTAAGCCAGTAGGAGCCTTGAGTGCCTGCCATAACAAATATAGAACATAGAGATAATCATACCTAGATTAAAAAATGTCGTAAAGTTTGAAGAAAATACTCTGTTAGAAAAGAAACCTTCAAGAAGGTAGGAATACACTCTAAGTAAAGACTGAGAAGAGCACTAGCATGATGGAAAGGTTTGGCTGAAAATTCTCGTGATCCCCCATGTTGGATCTCCTCTAAAAACTTGAGGCATTCCTATAATATTGAATCAAGAATTCCAAATAAATATCATTCAGAAAACTTAAAAGCTTAACCATAAATAAATATAAGTTTAACAAGTTCCTAAGCACTTGTAACTCTATATTTTATTCATTAGATCCTACTTTGTTAAGGAGGATGAAAGAGCAACTTAAAGATACCTCGAAGAAATAATCCTTGTACATAATTAGATTATTACTCAGCCACTTCTCAAGGTCTACAAGTTCTTTTCGTGAAGCAATGGCAGCCAATCTGATTGCAAAAGGAAAAGGAATTGCATCCAATACTGACAGCAAAATCTACAAGATCACCAAAATATGCAAAAGATCAAACCTAGAAAAGTATATAAGATATAATCACCACAGAATCCAATTATAAGTCTGAATAAACAGAGTCAATTAAGTAATACAGCCAAAGCTTCAAGTCGTGAAGAAGGAGCTGTTAAATATTCGGAATTTCAACATTTTGATATCAACTATAGACAAACAAAATATAGTTCACAAATGGATGCCCAATACTTTACCTTTAATTCATGGCATACATTCAGTATTTTGATCGAGCTGTCTTGATCAACGCTGCATATGTCAACAAATCCACGCAAAACCAGATCAGGATTCACATGCCAGAGGTAAAGGATGATGTTGCTTCCAGTAGTATTTTGGATTAATGCAGGGAAAACTGTTGAACACACTTCATTTTGAAGAAGATTATAGGCAGTCTGTAAAGTAAAGAGCGAAGTTTATCACCCAAAAGTCATATAGCATAAAAAAAATTAATGAATTCCCCAATCATCTAAGAAATCAACAAGTACATTGACATGAGATATTCCAAGAAGCAAGATATCTGGGCAATGTCTAAGAGGATAGTCCAGCATGGAATGTATAGAATTAGTATAACCCCTCTCAGCCAGGTGACAAAGCACGTCCAAAAGGTCGAGGCACATCCAGGCATTATGTGGATGTCCTGCTTGAAGCTTATGCCCATGAAGTGCATCAATATATGCCTGAAAGAAAAGCTGAAATTTAGTAACAGTGATCCTTCATAGCTCAGTGAATATATCAAAATGAGAAGCTCAATTCTAGCTATGTGAGAGACTATCAAGGGAAAGCTCTTCAAATGGGGAAGAATTAATCTAATTGTCACCTGAAAAGGGGACAAGATCATGAATTTACCAGCCAACAAAATTGAAAAAGACAAAAAAGTTAGGAAACAATCACTGTGGGAACCAGCTAATTATATGTGCATCATAACATTCACAATAAGATTAAGATGGTCAAGGAAATAAAGGTGTGCATACCAGCTGTCTTCCAGAATGTGCAAAAGTAAACACTTCAAGTGGTGCTGATACAGCATACTTAAGAAAGGACAATTGGCCCTCAATATTCTTCCACACAGACCCACAGACAGCATGGAGCGGGAATGGGTCCTGAAAAAATGAACTCTAAAATTCAAAAACAAAGAAAGAATGTAACATATTTAATACAGAAGCACAATGGAAACATGTCTGAGTATGTAATATGTTATGGTCCCTAGCAATGGATCTGGTTATGGGTCTATAGGTGGGGTTTTCTGGACTTTCGGTGGTCAAAAGGACACGATTATTTCTTATATGACCTATGGTTGCTACTTTCAGGCTCGTCAGAAAGAACCAGAGACCTCTTGAGTTTGAAGTACTCAAAGACTTGAGAAATTTTTCTACCTACCTTTTCCATTCATAGAAAGTTAAATAAATAGTTCTGTGAAAAAAACAACTTCCCCTACAACTTCAGGGACCGTAAACAAACATGATCTTTGCACTGCATAAAACTAGGAACATGAATAACTGACTGACTGTCACATAAAATAAGTAAATAAAAACGAAAAACTATAAGAAAACCAATTCTGCTAATGTTGCACTGCTACTGCTGCATAAGATGCGGCTTCTTCCTAAGGCCATGTGCGAACCTTTTATAAACGTTAATAACATTATATTTATACCTGGCAGGCATATCTGTATACAGACATGAAGAAGCAAAAGGCATCTTCACTAGGGATGTAAAATCCATCATGATCCAAATTTTCAATGACTTGAGCCCAGTTGGTAGAAGGAGCCTATAAACAAGTAGAAGCACAATCTTCAGGCCCCAGGAATTCCACAATCACAGATAGTAAACACAAAAAAAAAAAAAAGATAAAAGTGTCGAATACTCACAAGTTCTTTGATAGTTTTTATTAGAACCTCAACATTCCAGGAGCTTAACGATGATTGATCCATTGAAATGCTAGAACCAAGAGCTAAAGCTAATGAAGAAAAAATTCCATTATTGTCCTCAAGACCAGTATGATTGCGGGCAATTGTTCCCAGTATCTTCGAGATTGTAATCTCATTCAAAGGCTGAAAAAGAGACAGAATCTCTTTGCACTGTGCAGTATCATATGTGCATCCATAGCCTAATTCCTTGACAAAATCTCCCATGCTCATCTCCTTTTCTATATCAGCTAAAAGTTCATCAAACTCACTGTCTGTGCATTCATGAAACAGATTCTTATTCCTGCACCAGAGAAACCCAAATAAACAACTGCTAAAATCATAACAAACAAAAGATACCTGCAAGAAGCACAAGAAAGAACCTCAAAAAGTTGGTCTCATGCAGTTCATTAGGAAGCAATGGAGCCAAAACAAAGGGGACAACATTATCAAACTGAGCTAGTGAGAACATCTGTA